>JAGVSP010000324.1:0-265622 GCA_022494985.1 Micrasema minimum
AAAAATTTTAGGGGGAAAGGAACCCCTTGGGGGGTTTTTTCCCCCAGAAATTTGGTTACGTTTTAGAAAACCACCTCTTAATAAAAGCTTTTTGTATAACGATCTAGCTCAATCCAGATAACTATCGACGTAGTATTAAAAAACGGGCTCTAATCACGGTGCTAACGCTAAACGCTTTGAGCGATCACAATGACATACCGTTCAATATCGCGATCGCCGAGCGAGCATTGACGATCTGAGCCGGAGGGAGCCCGATTTCTACGCGTATCAAACGTCAAATATCCGCGCTTGTCGGATTTTTTATAGGTCGACTGCTATTTCGCATTATTTGGCTTTGCCGAAAACCGGATTATGGCAATACGGCACACGAGAAAGATTGAATGAAGGATATATCGTGCGAATAAGATATATCTCGGGAAATGGCTCGCGGACTAGTAGCGTCTCAGGATTAATTAATCCAGACTCGATAACATTAAACGCGTGTTCCATTGTGATCGCGAAAAACGTTAAACATCCATGGGTAAGAAATCGTTATCACGCGCTGTATTTACGAGAGTCGGTAGTGATCTGTGATCGAGCCAAGACAGTATTTATTTATATCGTTTTCCATCTGGAAAACAGAAAGGTATCTCTTCTTCAGGGGCGTAACGTGCCTACGTATTTAAATACGTTGCATCCGTCTGCGTCTGTTAGGCTCATTTTTTACGTTCTCTGCCGGTCAGGCAACATGTGAAACAAACAACTTGGTGAATATACACGGTGTAACAAAACTCGATGGACAAGCGGAAAACTAATGAATCTTTATTATATTTGGAGTCGATTTTATTGAATAATTTTTTTTTATGGCACCCATAGTTTTCGAGAAAATTGAGTACGAAGTTGATTTTTTTTTCTAGAAAAAATTTTCAAAACGTTATCAAATATAATCTTCTTCTTCTTCTTTTGCCACGTTCGCTCTTATGTGTAGCATGTGGACATCACCAGATCCCTCCAGGAGACCCTGTCACCAGCCAGCTCTCTCGCCTTCTCCCACGTCAGGCCCGCATCCATCAGCTCCGCCGAATACAGCCGTAGGATGGTCATCGACTGTCTGCCAGGACGGCGGGATCCTGCAGGCGTAAAGAAGAGACAGTTCGGGTTCAGGCTCTCCCGAGGCATCCGGAGTACATGCCCAAGCCAGGTCAATCGCCGCATCTTCACGACTCCAGTTATTGGAGGTTGCTGCGTCCGTTCCCTAACTTTGGTTATGAAGTCAAACCACCTAATGCCTAGAATCCTTCGCAGACACTTATTCTCAAAGCTCAACAAGCGAGCATTCTGAGCTTTTGTGAGGTGCCAGGATTCGCATCTATAATGGAGCACCGGCACAATACAGGAATTAAGGAGTCGGCATTTTGTTTTGACCGAGTATAAACTGGAGTTCCAGACAGCACGCATCGTGTTGAAGGTTTCTCCAGAAATTTCTAGACGGATTGCGAGTTCCTTGTGAGTGCTGCCATCTTCAGTTATATGAACACCTATCTGAAGCTGTCAACCTTTTCGAACCTCTGCCGAAGGGGATAGTCAGGGTCAGGACATGACTTATTGCACATGAAAAAGTCTAATAATTACTATCCATAAATAAAACAATGGCAAAAAACAAATACCAATGCAGTACCATTTGCACCATTGGGTGGAGATAAGGGAACATAGTAGTAATAGTAGTAGAATCATAAATATTTCATGAACAAAACCTTCGCTTAAACAAAGTTCCTAAGTTTTCACAACCTTCAGAATACAGATGATGTTTTTCTGGGTTATTTATGCCATGTTTCTGGGCTTTGTGTATCTTTTATCTTTTCAGAAGATTGATCTTATGTCTTATGGCCAGCGTTTTAAAAGCAATTGCTTAATGAAGCTCCTAATTTTGAATCTCCTAATAATAATGTTGTAATAGCTAATAATAGTGTATGTTGTTTAGCAATCGGTTTCTATTGATAGGTGAAATAGCGAGTGAAGAATTCTTGTGTTTAGACGAGAACACTACTTGTTATTGATATTTTCATATTTCGAATTTCGTGATCCAATTTGACGTCATTTCCCGCCGAAATGATTTTGTATATGAAAATTGAAATAGATTTTAGATTGTAAGCTTACATTCCTTACTTTTTATGCATTTTACAATACATAATATTTTATACAGTAGTTTACAGTACTTATATAAATTTGAAATATAATTAAAATAAAACAAAATAAAATTAAAAACAGAAGAGCCAAAAGAAATAATACGCTGAGAAAAAACTGAAATATTTTTCATAGAATCAAAGTAATATATATAAATAAATAGAATAAAATTAAAATAAAGACAAATAATTATTACATAAAAATTATTACAAAAATAAAAATTACATAGAATTAAAGTAATTTATTAAGAAGGACTTGAATCTCTGGATATTGACATTAAATAAATCGATTGACCCGCAATGCTCGTTACCCAACCTGTGTAATCTGGGTATAGGAGAATGAACATAATAGTTAGTTCTACCACTGCCACAGTGGAACAGACTTTTCTGTCTAGTACTAACTGTAGGTACTCTAAACTTTATTCCACCGAGCAACTCAGGGCAATCGATCGTTGAATGTAAGATATGGTAGAGGAATACGAGATCTGTCATAACTCTCCTGTCACTAAGGGTTATCAAGTTGGTCTCCTTTAGAAGAAACTTGTAATCAATGAGTTCTGTGGCAATGTGGTAATATTTACTATTTACAAATCTTAAAAACTTATGTTGTACTCTTTCAATAGCCTTTATATGAATATTGTAGTAAGGAGACCACACCACTGAGTTGTATTCCAACTGGCATCTCACTAAAGCATTATAAAGAATTTTAACACATTTAATGTCTTTAAAGTCCCTCACTGTCCTTAACACAAAACCTAACATTTTCATGGCTTTATTACAAATGGTATCTATGTGTAAAACAAATGAAAGATTTGTATCAAATATGACTCCAAGGTCTTTAATAGACTTCACCTCCTCAAGAGGGATATCATTAAGAGAATATTGGAATTCGATCCTGTTTTTCAACCTGTAAAAGCTCATTTTACAGCATTTTGATACATTCAACTTAAGTTTATTGACTGTACACAATTAAACAAGTTATTCAGATTTTCTTGAAGGATTAGACAATCATTTAAACACTTAATCTCTATATATACATCTTCAGGTCATCGGCAAACAATAACACTTCAACACCGCTAAAAATCTTAACTATATCATTGATAAAAAGTATAAATAGAATAGGACCTAAGTGAGAGCCTTGTGGCACTCCACTTGTGGCTTCAAATACATAAGATTCAAATGAATGTATTTTAACACAAAGTTTTCTCTTACTAAGGTAAGATTTGAGCCAAATAAGGATATCACTGTTCAAACCCATTAATCGTAATTTTTCGAGCAGCGTTGAATGGTGTACCTTGTCAAAAGCTTTACTGAAGTCAGTGTATAAAGAATCAACTTGAGATTTCCTTGAAAAACAATCTACAATGTGGTCAAATCATTAGTCATTGGTCATTATGAATCTCTACCTGCTCTGTCTACCTAAATGACATGTGTAGACATGTCACATAAACACAAGTTCCTACCTTTATGGAATCAAGTCTGCAGTAGTTGTAAACTCCTTCCTTATCTGTAAATTATGAATATAATATTATCATAACTTCAGCAACACTCTTAGATAGTTGATAATGATGTATTATCATTCTCAATCTGTACCCTGTACCTGAGACCCAAAAAGCCTCACATTAAAATCATATTTTTCAGACGTATTTTAGAAGTTAGTGAAAAACGGCAATCTGCTGATAAAAATTACTCGAATGCGTCTGCCGAAAAGCGATGGGTTTTCAAATGCTTTTATTGTCGTGTTATGATATAATCAAAGCCCTTCACTCTAATAGCGAATGCCAAATAATCGTTGTCTCAGATTGGTTTGAGGTCACCACCGGAGTACGACAGGGTTGCGTCCTTGCCCCATTTCTGTTTATAATCCTCATGGATCCTTAGGATCCCATAGATCCTTTTTATCCTTAGGATGTCAATTCCGCCAGACCGAGGAATTTCCATCTCGCCCTCCCAAAAGCTCTGCGACCTGGAGAACGCTGATGACGCCGTCCTTATTGGCAACTCAGTCGGGGGTTTTCAAATTATTGTCGATAGGCTAAATCGGTACTCCACGTGCATGGGTTAAAAATCAATACCTGCAGAACCCATGTCATGTATAACAGCTCGTGTCAAGATGCCCAGATCCTCCCTTACTTTGTCGGGACAAGATATTGAAAGGGTCGAGAGCTTCAAATACCTGGGAGCGTACATGATAGAAAATGACACATATCAGAAAGAACTGGGAGTGCAGCTCGGAGTAGCGGGCGACGCATTCAACAGTATGAAAGCTGTCTGGAGATCGGATGTTTAATCGGTGAAAACAAAATTCCGCCTTAATAACGCCTGCATCACACCTGTTCTTCTCTATGACCGCAAATCATGGCACCTAACCAGGGCCCGAAACAGGAGGCTTCTGAGTTTTGAGAATAGGTGTCTTAGAAGAATATTAAATGTGCTGTGGTTTGAACTTGTAAGGGACACAGAGGTGAGACAACGGACAAAGCAACCCTTGGTATCTACTGTCATCCAAAGAAAGCGTTTCGGCTGGCTAGGCCATATACTACGTACCTATGCCTCCCGAGAAATTCTTGCCTATTTTACAAGGCATCATTCTTGATCATTTATTACATGAAGGAACATGATTATCAGTGTTACGCTTTAGTGCCAATTGATAAAAAAAGAAAAAAAAATTTTTTAACCTTCCTCAAATGATACCTAAAATCCAAATGAAGCAAACAAAACTAGCACTATAAAATTCTGTCACGTTCTGAGCGTGAAATGAGATTCAAATAATATTCGTATATCACTGGAAAGAACCATTATTCGCGGCCTCAATAGGCGAAATATAAAAATTCCACTACTCACAATGTGCTTTAGTCGCACCACCTACTGAAAACGTTTATAAATATTTAAAGTATATTTTTACAATTCCAACGATATATAAAACACAATGATCAAAAATGTTGTTTTCATTTATAAATTTATGTTTTAAAAACACGAAAATACGAGTGACTTTTAACGCCCGTTATTGGCTAATGACGTCATACCCGTCCATTATAAAAGGCGGGAAATTCATTACGAAGTGAGCGCTCATATTGATGTGACGTCACACCGCATGCGCGCCAAATGGAGGATTTTGCGAGCGATTTGAAAAAGCGCTATTTCAAACTGCTCTAGAAAATTCATATGACATCGTAAAAAATTAAAAAAAATTCCCTTGATATTTTTATTTTTCAATCAATTTTTTGAAAATAAAAATAGAAAATCGGAAAGAACCCAATTTAAAGTTATAGTATTGTTGTTATCAAAAGAAAATGTTTAAAATTAGTGCAAAGGAGATTTGCAGAAGAAAATGTGTTGTAATTTAATGAAATTCAAAAGGATTTTTTTTTAAATTAGAATGCAATTTGTAGAAGTAGTGTAATTTAATGATAATTTAAAACTTAATACTTTCTTATTTTTTTAAAAGAAAAGAAACATTTGAGTTCTTATGGTATACTCAAGTAGGTAATTTTTGTACTGCTTTCAAATAGTCGGAATCGAACGTTGATGTCGTTAACTTGAAATTTAGTGTGATTTGGAACTGTAATGTTTGTAATTTAGTAAAATTGAAAACAAACTACGTATTTAAAATTAGAACGCGATTCAGTGATGGGCAGAAATTTAAAAAAATCCAAATGGAAACGTTTGAACCATATTTTTGAGAAGTTATTAAAATAACTACGAACTTAATAAAACCGCTACCTAAAGAAGTAATTAATTGAGAAACTATTAAACCTTTCATAGTATTTGATATCCATATCAAATACTAGGTGAAATGGGGAATGTTGTAATTTATCAAGTGGCCACTTAACCTAGCCAATGACAGGTCATAAGCCCTGTAAACGCCTAGATATCCATATTCCCTTCCAAATTTCTCGTCTCTGTTGAGATGTCAAATTGTAACTATTAAACTATTTAATGCGTTATTGCAGACTTAACGGAAAATAAAATGGCGACCTTAATAATAAATTATCATCAAATTATGATCTTTAATGGAAAATTAAAGTTTTTTTAATTGCATACCCAATAAATTATTGGAATACTCTTTTCTACACGACAAACTTAAATTGGTTATGTTTAACATTATCTACGAATGACAGGAAAGTACTTACGTACCTATATTTTATTTAACCACTTCAACAGGTCAGGAGGCTCAATTACAGAAAGAAACAATGACATATATATTTAAACGACGAGAAAATGTCTATAGTAAGGTCATCAACTTAATCTTGATTGGTGAATTAGAATGAGTTAGGAGTAAGGAGTAAGGACAATGAACGCCGTGGCAGCGTGTGACGTCCCTGTGAATCGAGCATCATAAGTTTCCAGGAAAGCTGAATGCAGACTGTAAGACCAGAATAGTACTGGGAGACATGATTCCGAGACTACAGTGACGTATTACATCCTCATTTTCCAGAGACGGATCTGTGGATGAGATGGAAAATCAAGAATGGGTTACTGATTAATTAACAGGTCCGTTCCTTCGTACAATTGTAGTTTCCAGATTCTTTTCTGGTTTTTACTACTAGAGTAATGATTGTTTCACACATATGAGATATCGACCAGTTGCTCGATCACAGATCAGTACCGACTCGGTAATAAGCGACGTGATAACGATTTCTTACCCATGGATGTTTAACGTTTTCGCGATCACAATGGAACACGCGTTAAAAGTTATCGATCGGGATTATTAAACGAGCCATACTAGTCGCGAGCCATTTCCCGAGATATATCTTATTCTCACATATATTCATTCAATCTTTATTATAATTTAGCCGGTTTTCGGCAAGCCAAATATTGAGAAAAGCAGTCGACATAATAGAAAATCCGACAAGCGCGTTGATTTAACGTTTGACATTCGGCCGCGATATGGCGTTCATCGGCCCCGCTCGGCTCAGATCGGCTATTCTCGGCTATCGATACCACGGTATCGAACGAATGTCACTGTGATCGATCAAATCGTTAGGGCTAGCACGTGGTTAGCACGGTTTTAACTACGTCGATAGTTATCTGTGATTGAGCAACTGAAGCGTGTTTGCTTTGTTCTATTTTTCAAGAAATGTAATTTATCTCCCTCGAGAAGAGACTTTGCTTTTTGTGTAGAAGCCGAGGAAGGCCGAGAAAGACATGGCATGACCAAGTACGACAAGTACTTGAAAGTGGACATGTGGAAAGTCGGAATAATCGGCGTATGTGCAATGCACAAACGTGCACATTGTGCATGAGAAGGTGTATGAATGTTGAGGAAGCAAAGGAAGTCTGTCAGGACAGAGTGGTATGGCGTTTTAGTTAGTTAGTTAGTTATATTCATCATTTTACTTCTTTTTTTGCCACCCCGCTCTATTTACCATTTTGCTTTGTAACAGTCATCATTTTACCTTTGTAACATTCTCCATTCCGCCCTTACAACATTATTTATCATTTTGCGTTTGTAATATTCACCGTTTGGCTATTGTAAATATTCATTACTCGTCAATCTGCCTTTGTAATATTCACCATTCCGCCATAATTATAATTTAAATTAAGTCAGAAGATTGTAGTGAGTAGCTTTCTAGTTAGTGTGTTTGTTTCCTAATAGATGATTCCTGGAGTAAAGCGGAGATGATCGGGAACTATTTCCGTAGGTGTTGGGGATGTTTTTATATTTCTGGAGCAAGTTTTATTTCTGGAATCGCATCTGGTGGATTCCCTATTCCCCATGTGATGTTACCACGACGCACTAACCAGAAATAACAGAACTAATAACATATACACAACACACATTCACGACTCACCTATGTGTGTGTTCATTTAGCTTATTTTGCTACAAGAGTGAAATACTCCGTCAAATACCTTTTTCATTAATTTTGTTTATTATTTTAGTGTAGTGGTTAGCACGCTGAGGTCACGGGCTCGACTCTTGAGGGATTAAATACGAAATGTTTATTAAATGTGTTTTTTTTCACATTTTATATGTGATACCTTAAAGTGGAGCAAAAGCGTATGAGTATGACTATGACTATCACTTTTATATCACAAACGATCAAGATACTGCACTTGGTGTGCAGTGCTCTATGCACAATTGTGCAGTGGAACGGAATGTGGCTATGGTTGAAAATTTAAAAATGAAGTAATTTTTCTCAAGTCGTTGTTTTGATTTTCAAAAAATACTCTTTTGCACTATTAATATTGTACATAATATGTATATAAGCTAAGCGATCGGCCGTCCATTCCAGTGCATCTTCCCAATTCCCAAGGCAGGTTCACGTCCCGTAGCTCTAACGTCAAACTTCGACGGATTGTCAACAGTAATCTATTGTGTGCATTTTAGTTATTTTTTTAGATCGCTTTGTGACTTTATATTACTTCTTCACACATCTTTAAAATATTTCATTGTTCTATAAAAATTAAGCGATACATCGATAACTTTTTATTATCGTATTCAAAATAGCGTCCTTAGATGCCCATTTTTAAATTGCAAAAGTATACAACACTCGCGTAAAGTTAATCCTTTATTTTTAGTTGTTTATTACGATTTTTGTGACCGAAAGTTTGAACCGAATAATCGAGCAAATCAACACTAAAATCATAATCGAATATTCGGCGCATCTCTAAATTAAATTTCTTAGCACCGAAAATAAGCAATAGAAAAAGTCGACATATGACCTTCTAATTCCTAGCAAAAGGCGAAAGTTTGATATGATCTGGATCGAAATAGTGACGAAAGAAACAAGCGATAATATTAATAACGTGTTATATAAACAAATATTGGCAACTCAATGTATTATGACCGAGATATTACACTACCTACTTTATTGGGTAAGCTTTTGTCAGTTCTGCGCAGATGGGGAGATTCGCGTCACTACTGTGACGTCATTTACCCTATTATGAAGTTTTTTGAGAGTAAGAGTGGCTTAGCGTCATCAAAGTTGAATAAGCAAACGTCATGGCTCCTAGTTGGCGAAATTCTCTATTTCTGAAACCTACCCTTTCCACCGATTTCCACGATACAAACGTATTCCTCAATTTTCTCCCTGGAATTTCACATTAGAGCAATGATTCTTTTCACACATTTTAGATATCGACCAGATGCGTGTTCGTATTGTCATATTTTTTTGGTATTTTATTTGCTAAAAGAAAAAAATAAATTATTAATAAAATAAGACGATGCAAACACGCATCTGGAGCTCAATCACAGATAACTATCGACATAGTTAAAAACGTGCTAACCACGTGCTAACGCTAACGATTTGACCGATCACAAAGAACATACGTTCCATACCACGTTCGCCGAGCCGAGCATTGCCGATCTGAGCCGATGCACGCGATATCGCGGCCGTACGTCAAACGTCAAATTAACGCGCTTGTCGGATTGTTTATTATGTCGACTGCTTTTCTCAATATTTGGCTTGCCGAAATCCGGCTAAATGCAATACGGCACTCGAGAAAGATTGAATGAAGATATGTGCGAATAAGATATATCTCGGAAATGGCTCGCGACTAGAAGCGCTCGTTTAATAATCCCGATCGATAACTTTTAAACGCGTGTTCCATTGTGATCGCGAAAACGTTAAACATCCATGGGTAAGAAATCGTTTATCACGTCGCTTATTACCGAGTCGATAGTGATCTGCGATCGAGCAACTGGTCGATATCTAAAACGTGTGAAAAAATCATTGCTTAAATATTAAATTCCATGGAGAAAATCGAGTATTACGTTTGTATGGGAAGCGGCCGCGAGTCACGTGGTGGAGTGTGCTTTTAAATCCGAAAGATTGTCATCGCTAGTCGAACTCCTACCTTAACTGTAATTGAACCGTACAAAAACTGTTAATATAACTTTTACAAAGTATATGAAACTATCATAGTTAGGTAGGTATTTGCGGTATTTGCGGTATTTGCGGTATTTGTGATACAAGTTGTTAAGTATGTAATTCAGTGTTGTAGGCAATCCGCGGCCGAGTAATTGGTAATTCTGCCATTAGTGATGTGGCGTAATCCGATGCAGTACCATATTACTCCCTTCTATCCACCGGCGAACTGAACACTCCATTCTACGTCTTAATAACACCACACTGCCACTGGCTCTCAAACGGAGGTTCCTTGAGATTTCTGATTCGGTAGGTACCTACCTACCTACAACCGACATATTAAAAACAAGAAGAGAAAGCGAAAATCACAATTTACATTAATGCTTGGAATCGTAAAAAAGACTCAAAATTTTATCAAGCCCTTTAAGATCAATCTCAATGCTCGTTCAGTTGCTCGATCACAGATCAGTACCGACTCGGTAATAAGCGACGTGATAACGATTTTTACCCATGGATGTTTAACGTTTTCGCGATCACAATGGAACACGCGTTAAAAGTTATCGATCGGGATTATTAAACGAGCGCATACTAGTCGCGAGCCATTTCCGAGATATATCTTATTCGCACACAAATCTTCATTCAATTTTTATTATATTTAGCCGGTTTTCGGCAAGCCAAATATTGAGAAAAGCAGTCGACATAATAAAAAAATCCGACAAGCGCGATGATTTGACGTTTGACGTACGGCCGCGATATAGCGCAGATCGGCTCCGCTCGGCTCAGATCGTCAATGCTCGGCTCAGCGATCGCGGTATTGAACGGTATGTCATTGTGATCGCTCAAATCGTTAGCGTTAGCACGTGATTAGCACGCTTTTAACTACGTCGATAGTTATCTGTGCTTGAGCTACTGATGTCACAAGATCGTCATCGCCCGGCTTTCCTCGAGTAAACATATTTTTCGCAAGCATTGCTGTTAAATGAGGGAATCCACTGTTTTCTAAAGTAATTTTTGAAGTTATACTTCTTTGCGCCCGTTAGACACTTTGGGGTGGGATGTTGGTCGAGAAACCGCGTCACGCTGATTTTTAAGAGAAAATGGCGCTTAAGAGAAAATGGCGCCACAGTCACTGATGCTTGTATTGGTCTGACTTTGACAGTTGTCATTTCTTTTGTTTATTTACTTCTTACGCGTCATTTTAGCGAATTATCTTTTTAGAAAATACGCTATTGCAATGGCTTCGGTTTTTCTCCATGACTTAAAGATGAAAGAATGATTATAGAAGAAAATAACTGATAATGATAATATAGGTGTATAATATAATAATGAAGTCACGTATAATATATTGAATATAAATATATTGAATAATATTGAAAAATGTCTTATATTTCATTTATATATCCTGTCTGTTTGTGTGCGTGAATGGCCAAAGAAGTATAACTTCCACCGTGTGGTCCGACGCACACCGATTTTTTTTTCTATAAACTTACTATTTAACTAAACAAAAAAATATATATTGAATATTTTTTTTATAAGTTATTTATTTATTTATTTATTTATTTATTTATTTACGGCGCATGCCTTTTACAAAAAAAACACTTTAATTAAAGCGATACATAAATTAAATATAAATAGAGAATAGTACTGTTGTGCTAAATTGTGACAATTATTTTTTTACATGGGTATAAATAACATATCGAAGTATGCTTCAAACAAATACACAATAATATATTTGAATAAAGTGAAATATATTATCTGTAATGAAAGAATTTATGAGAAAAAAAAATTTTTCAACTCAGATTATATTACATATTACATATGACTTTTGCAAAAATGATGTAGATCCACCAGTTTTCAGGTTGTACTACGAGTTGTGTTATACTACATAATATAATAAAATAAAAATAAATATAAATAAAAATAAAAATACCTGTTTATAGTAAAGGAAATAGTAAGAGTTTTTAAAGAAAAGAAATCAAATCACGATCAATATGTTATCACACATCAATCTAAAAACATATTCAAAACACATAGTTTATAAGCTGGTAATCCTATATCAGTACTCGACAAATTTGAAAATTGATTGCCGACTGTTTGGATTCTATTGAAAATAGAGTTTTGTTGTGCGTTAGTTCGAATATTGTCACAGCGATACGGTATATTTTGTCTTGTAGTTCTGGTTGGGACGTGATAGTTAATTAAAGACAAAAGTTCAGGGGAATCTAATAAGTTGTGTTCAATTTTAAACAAAAACAATAAATCATTAATTGTTTCTCCTATCTTTTAATGTCAGCAATTGTAAATATTTCAATAAAAAAATCATAGTCAAGATCTTCAACTGGGATGCCTAGCCTGAAATTGAGTGATCTAAAAATTTATGCTGAATACGTTCAATAGATTTTATATGTACCTCGTAGCGTGGATTCCAAACAGAAGAGTTGTACTCCAACTGGCTACGTACCAATGATGTATATAGCAATTGAGAGCGTAGACGTGCTATTAAAAAATCTTTGGAGATTCTCAGAATATATCCCAACATCCTCATACCCCTATCAGTGACAGCATTGATGTGGTAAATGAAAGATAATTTGGTATCGAAAAGTACTCCCAGATCTCTTATTACTTCGACAGATTGTAGAAAATAGTCGTCTAAATAGTAATTATGTAATAATGGATTTTTAACCCTAAAAAACCTAATAATAATTTGACACTTTTTTGAGTTAAGTGTGAGTTTATTCAAACGACTCCACTCATAAAATCTATCTAAGTTAGATTGCAATAAGGTACAGTCAGCAAGATCATCAATCAAACTCTAAAAAATCTTAACATCATCAGCAAATAGTAATACCCGAATGTTATTGATGAAGATGCGATTTTTTAAAGTTGCACATTTCAAATACCGCGCTAAATACCACTTTGTACTAACTGCGTCATTTTTGCAGGAGTGTCGTCATAAAACGGATTGTTTAAGGCCATGGTATTTCTCCAGCCAGTAACAAAACTGTCAAAAATCTATGCAAACTGACGCGGGAAGCACAGATAAAATATACCGTCGACTCAACTGTCATATACTGTTAACAGCTGTTCTAGGGAGACTGAAATGGCGGCGATCTTTTTTGCAATAGAAGCTTGTATGTAGATTGTATTCCATATTAAAATGCCATGGAACGCGGCTACGGGGGTTTAAAAAACGGAAACCGGAAACACTACACTTAGATACAAGGAGTGACGTCATTGTTTAAGATTTTGAAATGAATGCTATTTTCAACATTTTTTATCAATTTTTGCGTACGTTTTTTGGGATATTTCATCCCACTTCAAAAAATTTTTAAATATTCGCGTCTACACGAAAGCATTTTTTAAAATTCAATTCCGGGTAGCAGTGGATTTCCTCATTGTCATCTTAATATGTTGTAAAAAATGAAAAATTACTGTCTTCATAATTTCATAGTTTTGTAACTTCATTTACTTTTATTTACATAGGTACGTGTACAAACATACAGGTTTTTGTTGTTGTGATAGCTGTTTCGCCTGGTTAAAGCTTCTTTTTTTATAAATGCATTTATTTTGAGAAAACGTCCTAACAAGGAGAAAACAATGGTAACAAAAGAACAAACTATATACGTAAATAGAATCATAAATTTAGATTGCCACCACATTGATCTGTCTGACAATCTGAATTCACATTCGCATAGATACCGATACGCCCCATTTTTAACTATTTGATTTTGCCAATAATAACTTCTGGGTTTTCATCACTTTTCATGATATTTGTGATGGTCCTTCTGCAATGGAAAACGTAAAGCCATCAGCTTCGCAAGCAAACATATAACGTTCAATTTACGATAAAACAAAAAATCGAATGACCAAAAATAAGATTTTCTATGTAGAATACTTTACCTCTAAAAACGAGGAGATGTTTGTCTGATCTGGTATGCCTCCATAAAATTGTTAATGGTGATCTAGATACTGTAAAATGCATGGATTCATTACAAATTAATGTACCAAATGCGCGATTACGACGCCATAGAACATTTTCTCGTTGAACTTACTAAAAATAATATGGCATATTTCAACCCCCTATTGCGCATGTGTAGGTTGTATAAAAAAATTAAATGTAATAATATTGATATTTTTGTAAATAATCTAACTCATTTTAGAACTACATGTCTAGAATTATTATTAGTAGATACATAATAATATAGTAAAAATATTTCTTATAAAAATATATTGATTATTGTTTATATGTATTATGTACGTATTTTATTTTTATTACTTTTATATAATGGTTTCTTCTTAGTTTTTATATGCATAATTATAGAGCCTATTTTTTTTGTAAATATTTAATAATTTTGTAATAAAAATATCATTTTCACCTGTATATGTGTAACTGGAACATTCACACCTGTGAATGTTCTGTATATGTACAGAAAATAAATAAATAAATAATGTTCTTTAAATTGAGTATTTTTTATTACTTCACCCTTATTTTGAAATCACGTAACTTAATATCAAATACACACTGTAACGTGATACAGCACTTGCCAAGAATTAATTAAATACACACATTATTGGATATCAAATTTTAACATTTTGAGAACCGCTGCTTTTAATAGATACATTCTTTAGAAAAGTGAAAGGGTGCCTATTACCTATTATAGTTCGTGATACGCCATTATTGTTTCTTAAAAATGCTCAAACTGTTGGTCCAGTTATTGGCAATGCCGATATTTCATATTAATTATGTTACAGTGATATCACCTCGCGTGGAATAGAACAACAATAATTTAAAGCTAGTCTCTGACAAGTGGGCCAACAGTCAAAATAGCAAAAACGAAAGCTGTTTCTATTCAGCGTCGTGGATCTCTGAGGGACAGAGTTAGGAGATTTTAAATCCCAGTAACTTGAAAAGTCTAGAATCTTGTCAGAAGGGGATTAGCGAGAAGGTAAAACTGGCATGCACAGTTGAGAGAATGGAGAAAAATAGATTCGCCAGCTCCAAGATGTATCTCTGCCCGTCTAACCGTCTTCCTGGACGATCTGCCAAAGGATAGAAGGGACCATTGGGAGTTATATTCCAAAAGTAGCGTCATCTAAGACCAAAACACGTTTAATTTAGGAAGAAAAAATAAAGAAACTAATATCCAAATTGATGAATTATTTATCAATGCAAAAAATTTGGCTCCCGTGAAATCCTCCCATAACATTTAGGTACAATTCAAAAACCCATAAAATCGCAACATGAATACTATACTGCACAAGTTTTACTTCAAAAAACTGATCATACCACGTTACAGCTCATTTCTGTCCAAGAAACGTGTTTCGAGCTTTTTTCCCATGTTAAGATATTAAACTTTTAAATATCAAATTTCAATAAGGTGGATCCGAAATAAAATCACTAACTAACTAACTTACCATCGCGCCATTTCTCCGTAGGGGTAGGCAGAGAGGATAGAAAGCCATACCACTCTGTCATGACACACTAAAAAAAAAATCACATTTTGCGAAATACCAAAAGTCGGTTTTTTTGAGTTTATTCATGGTGCAAAATGTGCAAAATCTACATAAAAAGCTCTGTTTTCGAAAGTTATTATAACAGACTCATCCAAATCTCTCTTGAAAAAAATCGGACTAAATACGTAGGCAGTAAATTAAATGAAATAATACGTGAACATTACATTTTCATCATATTCGCTGAATATATGTATTACATTTCATCACTACATAATTTTCTAGGAGCCACGCTATAATGCTATGATTTATATATTGTTTCAATGAAATTAAGCTAAATGAACGTACAAAAAGTGTAGTTTACATGCAAATGTCAGCATTAAATCAAATTCTGAGCTCAACAAGATTGCTCGGGGGCCCAATGACGTCACAATATAAATGATGCAATCGGCGTTCAAAAGATGGTATGTCATTTAACTGGTATTATGCAACAATGGACCTAATAACAGCTAGAACATGATCTTAGGTGGCCATAACGAATTAACTAATAAATAGTTCCATATACCATATCCGCTCCCTATGTGGAGCATATGGATTAACAATGAAAGCCCCACCCTTTCCCTAGACTGCTTTGAAGACTATTGAGTCTTTTATATGGCCTAGCCAGCCGAAACGCCTTCGCCGGATGACAGTACGCCGGATAAGTATTGAAGATTAAGTAAAATTGCGTGAATTCTTATTAATATACGGTTCTTCATTTTGTTTTGTATTAGAGTATAATATAATAAGTTATAACTTTACTTGGAGTTATGGTACCAACCCTTATGTATGGAAGCGAAGCATGGAGTTGGAAAAGTAAGGATGAAAGTAGATTGAATGCAGTTGAAATGCAATATCTCAGGCGAATGTGTGGTAAAACTATGTATGACAGGTGCACTAATGTTGAAATTAGAGCAGAATGCAAGGCTGAGATAAGCATTATCGACAAAATTAAGAAAGGTCTTTTACGTTTGGTTCGGTAATGTAGAGCGAATGGATGATGAAAGAACGGCTAAAAAATATATATGATGCGACTGTGCCTGGATGTAGAAGTCGAGGAAGGCCGAGAAAAACATGGCATGATCAAGTAAAACAAGTGCTGAAAGTGGGCTTGTAAGAAGTCGGAATAATCGACGTGCGTGTATGAGAAGATGTATGAATGTGGAGGAAGCAAGAGAAGTATGCCAGGACAGAGTGGTGTGGCGTTCTATCCTCCCTGCCTACCCCTTCGGGAAAATGGCGTGATGGTTAGTTTGTTAGTTAGTTATAATAAGTTAATTTAGGTCTACTCCGAAACCGGTAGGAAATAACTAAGTGATTTAAAGAATTTGTGGTTAAAAAATAGCAGTTTGTATTTACAAGACGCGTAACCACAGACTTCGCGCCTCCAATATCAATCATGGCATTTAAAATGTCCGACTCACCTCTTTAATAATGGGCGCAAAACCACATCATAAAGAAAAACCTCAATTATCCCAACCAATTGTTTAACACGCACTCAATTGATTGAATAATCATGATCAACATCATATTATATCCGATCCCTATGTGGAGCATATGGATTCCACAAACTGCCTCCAAGCCAAGCGACCGGTCGCCAGTTCCCGCGCATGCTTCCGGGTCAGGTGCACGTCCCGCAGCTCTGACGCAAACTGCCGACGGATTATCAACAGCAGAGGCAGAGGCAAGCATGGGGCATACGTACATGATATTGTTCTGATAATTGGCAGATATGGAATGGGGAATATTGTACCTACGTCAAGTGGTGTAAGCTCTTGGATATACATATTCCCTTCCAAACTTCTCGTCTCTGCTAAGATATCAATAAGTTATTGTGTTAATAGTTTTTTACATTCATTTTTTCCTTTTCCTTTGTCACTTTTTAAATTATTTTTATTGCAATTGATTCATTCTAACGGTAGTTAAGTAGCTAACCCGTGGTTCAGAATAGGTCCGATACCGAAATAATGTCATTATGCAAGTCCTAATCTTATTCGAAAGCAATCGATGCAGCGTGATGCAAATAATTTGATTAACGCAGGAATTACTTTCTCTATCAGTAGAAGATACATTGTAAAAAAAAATGCATTTCACAAACAACCACTACGAACAACCTCGTACCTTTTTACTCAGTAACCTTATTTTCACAGAAATTACTTGCCTAGTCATACTAACATTTTTAACGTGCACCAATTTCAGTTGCGACAATAATTTAGTCGTGCTGTTAAAGTCAATTGTAAATTTGAATTATTTCGACGGCTCCGAGTAAAAATAAACCCTTTATTTCATACAAATCAATAATTATGTTTGTTTTTTTTTTGCTAAGTGTCTTGTGCTAATCTGCTATATTTCTTGAATGCGTTAAGATTGCGGAAAAGTTTGTTTGGAATTGAGAAATTTAATGAAAGACTTTTGTTTCCTGATTGATGCAACAGTGACATAACAGCCAATGCAATGGAAAACTGGTGCACTTATTACATCTCTGCATAGTTATCTAGTTGGAGGTTTCCCATGTAATCCGCATTCGTGGACCCCCATACTATCTAACTGTAACTTCGAAAAAGAACCTCAGAGAAGTGTTATTCCAAACTTTAAAAATTCTACCGTGTCTAGGTGTCTAGTTACCCACCACGTCACTCACTACGTCATCAATAGTTATCTACTTCATCACTAGACATTTACAGTACACGAAATTAACCATAGATAGCGTATATTTTTAGAAAATTTGTATTGAAACGTCCCTTCTAGTGAATTGGGTTCTTTCCGATTTTTTATTTTTGATTTAAAAAAATTGATTGAAAATTTACAATATCAAGGGAATTTTTGTTTAATTTTTACGTCATATGAATTTTCTAGCGCGGTTTGAAATAGCACTTTTTCAAATCGCTCGCAAAATCCTCCATTTGGCGCGCATGCGGTGTGACGTCACAGCAATATAGGTGCTCACTGCGGAATGAATTTCACGCCTTTCACGGTGGACGGGAATGACGTCATTAGCCAATAACGGACGTTAAAAATCATTCGTATTTTCGTGTTTTTAAAACATAAATTTATAAATGAAAACAAAATTTTTGATCATTGTGTTTTATATCGTTGGAATTGGTAAAATATACTTTAAATATTTATAACGTTTTCAAGGATATTCATGCTATCGGGAAGAACCCTATTCTTGTTCGAAAGAAAGAACAGCGAGAATAAGAATAGTGTGCCAGGGCGTAGAAGTCGAGAAATGCTGAGGAAGATAGAAAGTACTTGGTGTACTGATGCAGTGCCCTATGCACCATTAGATACGGATAGGGGAAAGTAGTAGAACTAGTAAAAGTAGTTGTATTTAAACTTAACAATAATAATGATAAGATCACTGTTATGATTCTGAATTATTGGCATATAATATTAAAATGTCAGTATTGTATGTATTGCGCAATTTATACGGTACAGAAAACTGTACAGTCTGTCAAAAGACACGCTAAAAATATGTGTATTTTTTAAGCGCAATTATGTTTGCACACAGTAAATTGTATATACAATATAGCTAATAATGTAAATATATTATTTGTTTTTTACGTTTTCAAAAGCATATGATAAACCAAAATCTAGTTTACATAAAAAAATAATACATGTGTGCAGTTCACACCAGGTAGAAGTGAAACCTTAATAAAACTAAGCTGAGAGAGAACACAACCACAAACAAGGCCTCAACCCCGAGTTCCTGGCGGTCTGCACCCCTTAACCAAGGCAGCGGTGAGATACGGGGACAGACCAGGGGCAAAAATCTCCAGGCTACGGCCGGCTGCCTTAACATGAACTTGGCTACGTACAATGCAAGGACTTTGAATTCGGAACATAAATTGGAAGAGTTAGAAGAAGAACTAAAATATATTAACTGGGACATTCTCGGTATCTGTGAAACACGATTAAAAGGAGAAAGCTGCATGACCCTTCCTTCTGGCAATACATTCTACCAGCGGAATAGCAGTGAATCCACGTTAGGAGGAGTTGGAATACTCATTTCTAAACACTATTCTGACAAGATTCAGCAACTGAAAGCAATATCAGACAGAGTAGTTATGGTAATAATAAAAATCTCCAAAAGGTATTGCGTCAAAATAATACAAGTATATGCCCCAACAACATCCCACGATGATGAAGAGATGGAATTGTTTTACGATGACGTTTCTAAAGCGCTAAATGACTCAAAAACTCATTTTACAATCGTTATGGGTGATTTCAATTCTAAAATTGGGAGCAAAAATAATGTGGATGGAGAATTCGTAGGCCAGTTTGGCCTCGGAAATCGAAATCACAGAGGAGACATGTTAGTCAACTATCTTAATCAGAACCACCTGTACGCAATGAACACATTCTTCAAAAAACCCCTTCAGAGAAAATGGACCTGGATAAGCCCAAAATAAAATCGTAAAAAACGAAATTGACTACATACTTTCAAATCAAAAATATGTGGTAAAAGACGTATCAGTTATAAATAGATTTTCAACGGGTAGTGATCACAGGTTAGTCAGGGCAAAGATGTCTTTAGATATTGGAAAGGAGAGAAATAAACTGATTAAAAGTAAAAAATAAGAAAATCGGATTTCGAAATTTGGACTTCGAAGCTTTTAAGAAAAGAATAGAAGAAACAGTCCCTCCAATTCTTGCACGAGAAAAAACTTTGGACGAAGTAGTTGAGGAAACTACTGAAACTATTCTGAAATGCGAAAAGCTTACCAGATCTAGATTACAATCTTCTGACAACTCAAAAATATCTAGAGAGACTAAAGGACTCATGAAGAAGAGAAGAACTTTGAGTAAAGACACAGATGCATATAGAGAACAAAATAAAATAGTTTAAAAAAGCCATCCGAAAAGATCTAAGAACCCACAGTACAAAAATCATACAGGAACATATCGAAGACAACATGAATATGAAAATTCTAAGACGAAAAATGTCAAAAGGGAAAAATATAATTTTCAATATGAAAGATGAGTCTGACAATCTTGTCGCAAATAAAGACGATATAATAAAGATTGTAGAAAACTTTTATCGATCCTTATATTCCTCAAATGACAATAACGTGGGTGAAAACATCAACATAAGGTCTCAAATACAAAATGTAAATTCTGAAGAAATTCCCGACATAAATGACAGCGAACTTAAACATGCCATAAAGAGTATGAAAAACAGGAAAGCACCAGGACCAGACAATCTATCTATAGAGCTGATCAAATACGAGGCGACACACTTTTTAATGCAGTAAAAACTATATACTTAACAGATGTTTACAGGAGGAAGAAATCCCAAGCTCCTGGAATAATGCGTCTGTAACAATATTGCATAAAAAAGGCGACACTGCTAAAATTGAGAACTATCGCCCCAATCAGTCTATTGCCTCATTTGTATAAACTCCTTACGAAAATTGTAACAAATCGCCTTACAAATAAATTTGATTTCTACCAACCTCCAGAGCAAGCTGGCTTTAGAAAATCCTTTAGCACTATAGACCATATTCATGCAGTTAGAAACCTCATCGAGAAGAGCGCCGAGTATAATTTCCCACTCCATTTCGCATTTGTGGACTACGAAAAGGCGTTTGACTCCGTTGAATGGACCGCTGTTGTGAAAGCTATGAATGATGCAAGGATCGATTCCAGATACACAAATTTGTTGAATAACATATATAAAAAGGCAACAATAACAGTAAAAGTCAATGACTCGGATACAAACCACATAGATATCAATAAAGGCGTACGACAAGGAGACCCTATCTCTCCCAAAACTTTTTACTCTAGTTTTAGAACATCTTTGTAAAGGTTGGAATGGGAAAGTATGGGTGTAAACATAGATGGGAACTAAACTGAACCATTTGCGCTATGCGGACGACATCATAATTATTGGATCGACTATCCGAGAGGTAGAGAGGATGCTTACGGACCTCGCTGCTCTCTCCGAGAGGATAGGTTTAAAGATAAACAAAATTAAAACCAAAGTTATGAGTAATGTCAATACGCCTATAGTCATTAACGGCACAGTTATTGAAAATGTAAAGGAGTATGTATATCTAGGCCACCTGATTAAGTTAGGAAGAGACAACCAAACAGCTGAAATAAACCGCCGAATTGGGCTGGGATGGGCAGCGTTTGGGGAATGTATCCCACATTATGAAGAGTCCAATTCCTAACAACCTTAAAAGGCAGGTATTTAATATGTGCAGAGAATGAGATACATGCAGTATCAGGAGTGGGATAATTATAGGATTTATTTATTATAAATATTGGTACCCATTTGATTTTTTTTTCATTTTATTATTCATGATCCATGTTCCATGTTTCATGATCCATGTCTTCAATTTCTACAAGTGATACGATCAGCTTATGATAACTAAAGTATGAGACAAATTATTTTCGTCAAGGCGCCTTCTCCCTCTGTTTTGCAACAAAATTTTTGGAGTCGAAACCTCTTCAGATACATGAATAGAACAAATTCTGTTTTATAGCCTAGGACCTCCACATTATAAAAGTATAAGGGGTGCGGCGATCAACTGGTAGATGTATCTGATGAGGTAGATGGAACTACGGCCAGCCGGCGGAAACTGTGTTCTATCTCATTCTCTCGCAGGCTAAATCCCACAGATCTATATGTTTGTCTCTTTTTAGTCGCTTTTTCGTTTCATAAATTTTCAAATCACTTCCAACGATTCTAAAGAAGTTTTCACTTCAAAAAACGTTAACTTTCAGGTCAGCCAAACGTCGCGTCGCGCGGACTATTCAATATTCCGTACGATTTTCGTTTTATACGGGACAGTTTGCAAACTGTGCAAGAAACAGTACAGTTTTCAGCCCCGTAAAAAGTGCTGTCGCCCTCTTGACTTAACTTCACTTGGAAACTTTGGCCCTGCAATTTGCTTATCCATTTACAACAGCCAAAACTTACAGTCCTGCATAAAATAAATAAAATAAAAATAGCGTCAATTTGACATCTCAACAGAGACGAGAAACTTGGGAAGGGAATATGGATATCTAGGCATTTACAGGGCTTATGACCTGTCATTGGCTTGGTTAAGTGGCCACTTGATGTATTACAACATTCCCCATTTCACCTAGTATTTGATATCCATATCTGCCAATATACAGTAAAATGGCGCGACGCTTCACATGTGAACTCTCTGTCATCCATTGAGAAAATTGCTAAGCATTTTAGCAGAAACCTTTATGATTGCAAGTGAGATTCTTACCGAATTATATTACCGTCGCGCCATTTTACTGTATATTGGCAGATATGGATATCAAATACTAGGTGAAATGGGGAATGTTGTAATACATCAAGTGGCCACTTAACCCAGCCAATGACAGGTCATAAGCCCTGTAAATGCCTAGATATCCATATTCCCTTCCAAGTTTCTCGTCTCTGTTGAGATGTCAAATTGTAATGATTAGCCCGTAATGGGTGAAATCCAGTTTTTGTCTACAAGTATTTGGACACACTCAAAATGTTGTTTATAAAAATAGCGTGATTGACAGAGAGTCCCCAAGGACTCTATAACAGTCGCGGGTGGAGGTGGGATCGATCCCTCAGTCCCGTATAAAGTGGGCTTAAGTTACTTTTACAAAACAGTGAATTTCTCAAGAGCAGACAAGACTGTTCGTAACTCGTAAGTGTTAAATACTTTCTATTGTGACGGACTGTAAGCTACTAGGAGACATGTACCAAAACACAGTAACTATGTACGAGTATATGTTGTACATTTTATGTATTTCTTTGGGAAATTCCTTTTTATGTAGCTTAGAAAGACCGATACGCCTTGAAATTATTTTTACACATTAATTTTAAAAATGCGTATTTAAAAAAAATTGCTTTTACAATTTTTATGTCAAGAGCATACCACACTACGTGACTCGCGGCCGCTTCCCATACAAACGTATTCTTCGATTTTCCCCCTGAAATTAATATCACAGCTATGTTTTTATTAACACATTTTAGATATCGATTAGATGCGTGTTTGCATCGTTTTATTTTTTAATATTGTATTTGTTAAAGGAGATAAATAAATGTTTAAAAAAATAAGACGATACAAACACGCATCTGGTCGATATCTAAAAAGTGTGAAAAAGTCTCTAATGTTAAATTCCAGGGAAAAAATCGAGGAATACTTTTGTACGGGAAAGCGGCCGCGAGTCACGTGGTGGGGTATGATCTTAATACTCTATAAAGTAATAAAATTTGAGAACGTTTCTCTATTTTATTTTGTTACATTTTTAAGATTATTTTATTTATTTGTTATAAGAGTGTCGCTTCTGAAAAAAGTACTGTGCATAGGAAAACTTGCATCTTGCATATTTCTATGATATCTTAAATAGTTGTATTTTTATATAGCTAAATTGCTATCTCAAAATACAACAGCGCTAGATAAAATATATACACATTTACTATCTACCTTTTATTTACAATTGAGACAAAAGTGTGATTACGTTGTTTTTAAAGCTCTCCCTCAACTTGATAATAGATAGTTGCATATTTCACAAAGTGGATTGACGAGTCGTGGTTGTAAGTAAATTGTACCAAAAGTGTACCACCATTATAAACAATGTACCTATTCGTACAATGTATATTACTAGAAATGATTCGGCCATTCTACTCTGCGAAATTAGGCGAAATTATATATTTATAGCTATGCTTGTAATTAGACAGTGTTCTAACTACTGAATTAAAGGTGCATAATTCTTTAATGACGGCGAAAACACGTGTTGAGTGTAGAAGTCGAGGAAGGCCGAGAAACACATGTTATTAGTATTCAAGTATAAAACACGTACTTGATCATTTTTATCTTTAGAAAAATTATACACGGTGTAACAAAACTCGATGTACATGTACAATTAAACCAATGAATCTACGTAATTTTTTTTTTAATTTGACCGTTAGTTTTTGAGAAAATTGAGTAGGTACAAAGTAGATTTTTTTTTTGAGAAATTTTTGTAAATTATAAATATTTATTCAAATTAATGGTATCCATAAATAAATCTAAATCAAAAACCGCATTTTTATAAGAATTTGTGAAATCCTACTTAATCTAAGGAATAAAAGCTTTTATGGGAAGAAAAAAAAAAATTTTTCAAGCTCAGATTAAAAAGTCATATGATCATACATTCGACTCCAAATATGATGTAGATTCACCAGTTTTCCGGTTGTTCTACGAGTTTTGGTACTCCATGTATATCTTATCGGAATAATCGGCTGGCGCGCGTGTAAAGGGTTATGAATGTGGAAGAAGCAAAATAAATATGCAAGGACAAAGCGGTGTGGCGTTCTATCCTCTCTGACTGTATCCTCTTCGAAGAAGTTAGGAAAGTTAACCGAAGTCTGATGGTCTCGTGACGCTACAAAGATGACCCGTCGCCGTCGCGTCGCGTCGGTGTAATGATTTAAAAATTTGTGGCTCTTTATACTACATTGAGAAAATGCTACCACTACTAATACTTTCCCTTCTTCGTACCCAATGGTGCATAGGGCACTACATTATGTGTGCAGTGTGTCTTGATCATTTTATTACATGAAGGTAGGAGGATGATCAGTCTTATTCTTCAGTCCAAGTCCAATCAGAAGGTTGCGTGTTCAGATCAGGTCGGGGTCACCAATTTGGTGTCACCTAGTTGGTGGCCAATTAAGTAGTACAGATTTATGTGGGTGCACAGAAAGAGAGAGAGTAAAACAGGTACTTTACGTTTTTTTACAATGGTTTTACAATCACAAAAACTAACTACTGATGCTAACACTTAAATGAATGAAAAAGAATGTTGAAGAATGGCTAATAAAACAATGATTTTAAATTCTCGAAAGTTGGCGGGAATAATGTGCCTTAGAGACGCGTGCGATCACGAGGCGAGCCGAAAGGATTCTCGTCGTTAGTTCGTACGCCTTCGTACGTGTTCGTCTTCCCTCGTCGCGTCATTCGGCGGCGGTCGTCGGCGGCCGTCGGCGCGTGACGTCATTGTTGCCCGCCACAGTATCACACATAAAATATTTATAAAAAAATAAGAAAGTACGGAAGCAAAAAATGGTACGTCAGTAAAACTACTATGACGTTTATTCAAATTACTGAATTATTAAAGTGACACTCAAAAATTTGTACATCTAAATATGTTACAACTGTAAAAAAACTTAACGACCTCTATATATCAAGTCGCATCATTACTGAACAAATTAAATACAATAAATTAATCTGCTTCATCAAAATCATTAATTTCTTAACACTTTGTATCTTCTGGTGGATATTTCATCACTTCGGCATGTTTGATCGCAGAAATTAATGTAGAACAAAAAGCTCACAGCAAGGGGCCAAGATCACATAAACAAGATTAAAAAACCTTTTAAACTTGCTTACATCCTGAAATTGAAAAAAAAGTAGTTTTTCTGCTTAAACATATAATTACCATATTTTTCAAATCCTGGGGTAGATTTAAGTGTTAATACGTATAATTATTAATTAAATTTATGAAACCATGCGTTCGCCACGTTCGCTCCTATGTAGAGCATGTGGCCATAACTAGAACTCTCTCGCCTCCTCTCACGTCCGGCCCGCAGTCATCAGCTCCGCCGAGTACAACCGGAAGATTGCCATCGACGGTCTAGCAGGACGCCAGACGGCGGGATCTTGCAGACGTAAGGGGAGGCAGCTCGGGTTAAGGCTCTCCAGAGGCAACCGGAGGACATGCTCAAGCCATGTCCACCGCCGCGACCTTACGACTCCAGCTATTGGAGGTTGCTGCGTATGGAATTATCGTTAACTTTATATGCCTATGTGGCGGGAAACAATGACGTCACGCGCGCGAAGATGACGACGGACGACGAACGCGTACGAACGCGTACGAACTACGATGAGAATCCTTTCGGCCCCTTACGTGAGCGCACACGTATCTAAGGTATATTATTCCCGCCAACTTTCGAGAACCTAAAATCATTTTTATTTTAACCATTTTCACCATTCTTTTTTATTCATATTGCAATTAGTTAAGTTTTAGCATCAGTAGTTAGTTTTTGTGAATAAACGACCATTGTAAAAACGTAAGTACCTGTTTTACTCTCTCTCTCTGTGCACCCACATAATGTACTACTGCACGAAATGTACTACTCAATTGGCCACCAACTAGGTGACTAAACTTACAATAAAAATGTATGCCATTAAATATTGAAGAAATCTTGATAAAATATTTCTCTAAAATATACAAATAAAATATCTACTTAGACTGGAAAGTCTTTGTATTAGAGTATCGCAAAGAAACAGATATACATACCTACTATAGAAATACACAAAATCCTATCTGAATCAATTAAAATAACGTATATTATGATATGAGAATTACCGCATCGGAACATTTCACGGTCGCCCAGTGAACAGACACAGAATACAAAACTAATCCTGTGTCACTCCACATACTAAAACTGATGGTGATAAATCTATGCCTAATGCTTGGCTACAGTTTCCCAAACTGTAATAAAATAATGATAGTCAGCATCGTCGTTCCATACAGAAATCGAGTTGCGGTCTGGTGGTTAGAGGCGCAGACTCCGGATCCCTAGGTTCAAATCCCACTCCACCACAACTCTTCTCCTACTTTCTGACACAGTAAATACTTTTGAAAAATCTTGACACTAATGCAGAATCCTATGCACCACCAAGTACAGATTAATGAAAGTAGCAGTTAGCAGTATTAGTATTTCAAAAAGTAACACCAAAATTAAAATATTCAGGGATATCGTAAGAATTTGAATGTTTCCTTTACATAATTCAAAAAAACTACCTCCATGATATACCTATGGTTTTTAACGATAATAAATCCATCATCCATAATTTTTTATCCACTCCATAAGTGGAGCATATGAATTCCACAAACTGCCCTCTTGCCAAGCGATCCGCCGCCAATTTCACATCAATTCAGGTCCACGTCCCGCAACTTTGACGCAAACTAAAAAAAACAATATATATATATGGAAAAATATAACCGCCTTACAAATAGAATTCTAATATTTCCCTAAAGTTGGTGCAAACTTTAATTTTTTCATTTATTATTATAACTAGGTTCCACTTAAATATTATCTTTTCACTTTGGAGAAACCACATTACAAATGACAAGGTTCTCAGGATAATCGAAGGAGGAAGGCACCTTATCAAAACCATCATCGGCCACATTATGCGACATGAGGGTCTCCTAAATGACATTATACAAGGAATGGCTGTGGGGACAAATCCAGAGGGCGCTTCCGACGAGAGTATCTGGAGCAAGTATATAAGGACATGAACCCAGCCTCATATACTGAGCTGAAGAGGGCTGCGGAGGACACACCGCAGTGGAAATTGACTGTGACCATTCCCCAGGATTGAGACATCGAAGAAGAAGAATAAAAATACACTTGGCTTGATATTTCTGCGTTTTAAAGATTGAGAAACTGAGTAGTGACATTAAAGCGACATTCCAATTAGCATAGTATCCACAAATCCGGTTATTTTGTGATCACTCCGATCGCCGTCATACGGAATCGTGCTCTTGGTAACTGATGTCTGTAATATCACACATGAGGAACCAGCCTACTGATACTTATACTGGTAGGCGTACAGACAAAAATCTTACGACTTCGGTACAAATAAATATCTGATGTCTTTAATAACACCCATGAGGAACACTAATAATTACTGATAGGTGTATGGACAAAAATTAGTCCGTTTGTAACAACTGTGACACGGTACAAATTAATATCTGATGTCTTTGAAGTCAAATTGAGATTAGTATCCTTACGTTAAAATGATTAATATCTAATTTATTAGGAAGGAAGTTGTCAATAACTTCTGTTTTATTGGTAAGGTATGTATTATTTTATATGGATGTGAATCCTGGCACCTCATAAAAGCTCAGAATTCTCGAGTTTTGAAAATAATTGTCTTAAAAGGATACTAACATTAGGTGGTTTGACTTCATAACCAACGCTGAAGTTCAGGAACGGTCGTAGCAACCTCCAATAACTGGAGTCGGCTTAGGCATGTACTCCGGATGCCTTGGGAGAGCCTCAACCCGAGCTGCCTCTTCATTACGCCTGCAGAATCCCACAGTCCTGGCAGGCCGTCGATGACAATCTTCCGGATATACTTGGCGGAGCTGATAGGGGCCGTGGGAGGTGGCGAGAGAGTTGGCCGGCAGGGTCTTCTGGAGGGATCTGGGGATGTCCATATGCTGCACATAGGAGCAAACGTGGTTGAAAGAAGAAGAAGAAGTGTTATCGCCCTTATTACCCAGATTAAAAATACGACAAAGTGTACAATATAATAAATAATTATTAAGTTAGTAACACTCAAAAAGTATCACGCTATATTATCACAGATTCACACGTCATAAAACAACAACCTGACGAAAATAACATGTTTATCAAGTGGACAGATCTGCACGTCAAGTTTACACGCGGACAAACTAATCACCGCGTAATGAGATTTTCACGCCAAATTGAGAGGGAATCTGTGAACACGCGACCTGAAGCTTAACTCTTGTAAAAAGCTCCTTGGTTAATTTTCACGTCACATATTTATTTATACCGTGTCGCAATCGTCAGAAAAAGTCAGATTCTTATCCATACAACAACCAGTATCAATATGGCGGTTCCTCATACGTGATATTTTGACAGACAGATATTTATTTGTTTGACGCAAGATATTACACAAATTTCTATGTCCCGATTTGCTAGATAATTACGTTTACATATTTGTCCGCCTCACGGTGTAGTGGTAAGCAGGTCGAGGGGTTGAAATATTAATTTCATCTTAAATAAATTATCTAGATACACCGCCATTGATATATGAAATCAGTGTCCCCTATGAATCTTTAGGTGCAGATAAGGGAACATATTTTCAAGATGAGTAGATTATATTTAAACCTAAACAAAATATTACAACAAACTTCAAGAATTTTAAAAAAAAAATGTTTTTCTGAAGCTTCGGTCCTACAGTTTACTGCCCCTGATCATGGAAGCTGATATACGTATGCCAGCATTTCACGCACTACGGTTTTCTCGGGCAATCAGAAGTTAACAACCGGCGGCCCGTGACCGCTCGGACACCGGCATTCTCGTATACTAAATAATACACTGATTTAATTAGGTGAAATCAATATATTTACCAACTATCCAGAACAATCGCCACACTATCTGGCATATGTGTCGATCAGAGAATACAATATTTAATCAATTTGTTTTTCAAGCGTTATCTTAAAAATTAAAAAAGGATTTTAACGGCAGTCCGGTCAAATGAATAATAAATGCACATATAGTGCATAGGGCACTGCATCGGTGCAACTTTCGATGAAAAAGAAAATAATTTTTTAAAAAGTGAATTATATCCAGGATTTCTTACCTGATTCAAGAATTTACTTGGGACATCAAAAATAAACAATTTAAACACATTGATAGATACAATTTAAAAAAACAGATATTTAAAAATCAATTGTACATTCATATATGGTTTTTATACAGCGCTAACCTGAAAAAACTTTTTTCAGAAAATCCTGAAAGATCAATTTTACAGGTACTGAAAATTTTTCAATAAATGAGTGATTTTATGAATTTTAGAAACGCCAAATTATTTATTTGATAAATGGCGTAACAAGAAATTAATGTAATAGGCGTGATAGGAATTATTCCGAAATAATTTAAACATGAAAATAGTACCTGTTTTAAAACATATCAATTAATTTATAAGTTAACATTTGTCGGGGCAAGTCATCGAAAGGGTCGAGAGCTTCAAATACCTGGGAGCGTACGTGACAGAAAACGGCAGAGTTCAGAAAGAACTGGGAGTGCGGCTTGGAGTAGCGGGCGCCGCATTCAACAGTATGAAAGCTGTCTGGAGATCGGATATTTACTCGGTTAAAACAAAATTCCGCCTTTATAACTCCTGCATCACACCTGTTCTTCTCTATGGCTGCGAATCTTGGCACCTAACTAGGGCCCAAGACAGCAGACTTCTGAGTTTTGAGAATAGGTGTCTTAGAAGAATTTTAGGTGTGCGGTGGTTTGACTTTGTAAGGAACACAGAGGTGAGGCAACGGACACAGCAACCCTTGGTATCTACTGTCATCCGGCGAAGGCGTTTCGGCTGGCTAGGCCATATACTACGTATGCCTCCCGAGAGCCTTAACCATGCTTGCCTATTTTACAAGGCATCAGGTTCTCGGCGTCCCGGTCGTCCACTGTTGACAATTCGTCGGCAGTTTGCGTCAGAGCTGCGGGACGTGGGCTTGACTTGGGAGGATGCGCGAGAGCTGGCGGCCGATCGCTTGGCCTGGAGGCAGTTTGTGGACTCCATATGCTCCACATAGGGAGCGGATATGGTATAATGAAACATTTAGAATTTCCATCATAAGATATATTTTGTCAATATATTAGGCATCCAAAATATAACAAATTAATTCTAATGCGTAGATATAATAATATATTAAAAATATTTTATTGAATATTTTATTGAAGTAAAGATGTTCTTTATCACCACAGAAAACCAAATACAAACAACTGTAATATCTGTTACATTTACGTTTATTATAGCACAGTCGTCCTTGGAATGGACCGGACCCTTCACAGATTAACATTAGAAATGTCGATTTCTTTTCCTTTGCAATGCGACGTTCGACATTGGACATCCGACGTTCGACAAGGTCGGGCGTCAAGTCCCAAACAATCAGCAGGAAAGGCAATCACAACAGGCGATGCAATTGTTTAATGTTCGCTTCTCTCTACCATCCTTGGTCACTTCCTACCATCCGTCCTCATCAGCTACAAATCCGTGAAATATGTGGATAACTGTTTGTCGATAAAGTTCAAATTAAAATATGTAAGCAGTATGCATATAATAAAGATTATGTTGTTTCCTAGTATTTTTAGACGGCCTTCAGGATTATATTTTTTAAAATTTATATATGGGAATATATATACATATTAGTTAATCCTTTAAGATTAAACCCTATAAAATTAAATTATTAGGCTGAATCCTTATGTTAAGTATGCTAATTCTATGATGGGATGTTTTAATACAAACGTATGTTATCCTCTATGGCTGCGAATCATGGCACCTAACCAGGGCCCAAAATAACATACTTTTGAGTTTTGAGAATAGGTGTCTTAGAAGAATATTAGGTGTGCGGTGGTTTGACTTTGTAAGGAACACAGAAGTGAGGCAACGTACACAGCAACCCTTGGTATCTACTGTCATCCGGCGGAGGCGTTTCGGCTGGCTACGTATGCCTCCCGAGAGCCTTAACCATGCTTGCCTATTTTACAAGGCATCAGGTTCTCGGCCTCCTGGTCGTGCACTGTTGACAATTCGTCGGCAGTTTGCAACAGAGCTGCGGGACGTGGACTTGACTTGGCAGGATGCACGGGAGCTGGCGGCCGATCGCTTGGCCTGGAGGCAGTATGTGGATTCCATATTCTCTACATAAGGAGCGGATATAGTATGATGATGATGATATTAAAATATGTTTCAGCGCGAAATAATCAATAAAAGGTAAAATTTGTTGTTAGTAAAAGTTCTTCGTTATATTAAAAAAAAATTCATAGGGTTTTAATTAATAAATTAATGTAAAAAATTTTGGCCAGAAAAATTGTGCTTACTCATAAGAGTAGGGAATATGAATTGTCATGCTATAAAGTTTGACACTAAATTAGCATGGCACATAAAGTTTAGCCGCGTTTTATTTAAAAACATTTTTTTATTTTAATTATTAAAAGAAATCTATGCAATCTTATGATATTTGCACATATATCCATTTGTAAATACTATTTTCAATGAAGCCTAAGCGGCTTGTGTCTGAAATTAGGAATCGAGTCGTGTCGAAGTGGGGATTCGAATCGACGATCTCTGGACTCAGAGACCGCGATGCTACCCACTGGGCCACCACCCGTTCAAAACACACATAAAACTAAATGTTAATTTCCTCACAAGTATGTGTGCTCCTTTCCTTCCTAATTCCTAAGAAATACAATATGTTTTCATTTTAAATTTATTTACCATTTTTGGTTACCCAGCAAATTGAAAAAAAATCTGAAAATGAATGCCTCCCGTTTGTTTTTTCTTTCATACAATTAATTAATTTTAAGTAGGTAACTAACCATCACGTCATTTCCCTGAAGGGGTGACAGAGAGTATAAAACGCCACATCCCTCTGTCCTGGAGTAATAAGTTTTATGTAAAATGATTTCATTGTGTTTATATTTTGAATTGTAGGTACTTGAACTTTGATGTAAAGTATCGACCCTCAGCAATGCGCAATGGTCGCGTGCGCATTATATTATTTGACCATTAGTGGATATTGAGAATCCACAACCGGTTTGGGTATCATCTGCGCTCTGTGGAAGCGCATTACACCGACCTGCACACTGCATACTGCACAATGCGCACCTCTGTCTTGCACTTTACACTCAACGCATCAGCGGCTCTCAATCTGTTTTTCTTGATAATTTTTTTTTCTTTTTTTTTGTGTTTTTATATATTTTTTTATATGGCTACATAGGTAGGTACATGTATATGCACATTTTGATTTTTTTTAAATATCTCATTACTGTTATAATTTAATTTTTTTCTCCTTCTCCTTCTCCTTCTCCTTCTCCTTCTCCTTCTCCTTCTCCTTCTCCTTCTCCTTCTCCTTCTCCTTCTCCCTTCTCCTTCTCCTTCTCCTTCTCCTTCTCCTCTCCTTCTCCTTCTCCTTCTCCTTCTCCTTCTCCTTCTCCTTCTCCTTCTCCTTCTCCTTCTCCTTCTCCTTCTCCTTCTCCTTCTCCTTCTCCTTCTCCTTTCCTTCTCCTTCTCCTTCTCCTTCTCCCTCTCCTTCTCCTTCTCCTTCTCCTTCTCCTTCTCCTTCTCCTTCTCCTTCTCCTTCTCCTTCTCCTTCTCCTTCTCCCTCCTCTCCTTCTCTCCTTCTTCCTTCTCCTTCTCCTTCTCCTTCTCCTTCTCCTTCTCCTTCTCCTTCTCCTTCTCCTTCTCTTCTCCTCTCCTTCTCCTTCTCCTTCTCCTTCTCCTTCTCCTTCTCCTTCTCCTTCTCCTTCTCCTTCTCCTTCTCCTTCTCCTTCTCTTCTCCTTCTCCTTCTCCTTCTCCTTCTCCTTCTCCTTCTCCAGAAACCTTCTCCTTCCCTTCTCCTTCTCCTTCTCCTCTCCTTCTCCTTCTCCTTCTCCTTCTCCTTCTCCTTCTCCTTCTCCTCTCTTCCTTCCTCTCAAAAATACATTTTGAAAACACTGATTCTCATACACTGTCACCTTCTGCTTAAGTTTAACGCATACTTGCTCGTCCAATAGAGTAAAAAATATTATTACCTGAACTTTGTTTATGTAGTTCTACGTTATTTATACCTACTTAAGTACCTTAGCATAGTTATTTTCGTTTAGATTTATTAAGATTTTAACACTGTCAACAGGTATTCAGGTCGGAATATTCTTATCTTAGTTAGTTTCAAATTAATCTAAGTACCTACTAATGATTATATTAAAATATTCAAATAGCCAACAATCGATTCCTAAATAGCTAGTGATGGTGACTGATGACTGGTGACCTATGGAAGAAACTGACTATAGGTAAATAATGCTAGACTGATGATACACACTGTCTACTGTACTGTCCACTGTCCACATACTGCCTACTCCAGTAACTTCCTGCGCTTACAAATTATAGATTATAAAGTTTGTACCATGCATGACTGTTGACTATACTACGCTACGAGCTATATGCAATCACCTGCCTCACAACCAGATCTCGGTAACGTAAAAATATTATGAAAAGAAAAAGGCAATCACTGTCTTTTTTTATTTTATTCCCTTCCAAAATGTATACCCGTGTAACAAAACTCGATGTACAAGCGGGAAACCAGTGAATCTACATCATATTTGACAGGATGACAGAGAGTTTTCACATGTGAAGCGTCGCGCCATTCCACTGTATAAGATATATTAAATACTAGGCGAAATGGGGAATGTTGCTCGATCACAGATCACTACCGACTCGGTAATAAGCGACGTGATAACGATTTCTTACCCATGGATGTTTAACGTTTTCGCGATCACAATGGAAACACGCGTTAAAAGTTATCGATCGGGATTATTAACCGAGCGCATACTAGTCGCGAGCCATTTCCCGAGATATATCTTATTCGCACATATATCTTCATTCAATCTTTCTCGAGTGCCGAATTGCATTTAGCCGGTTTTCGGCAAGCCAAATATTGAGAAAAGCAGTCGACATAATAAAAAATCCGACAAGCGCGATGATTTGACGTTTGACGTACGGCCGCGATACCGCGTGCATCGGCTCAGCTCGGGTCAGATCGTCAATGCTCGGCTCGGCGATCGCGGTATTGAACGAATGTCATTGTGATCGGTCAAATCGTCAGCGTTAGCACGTGGTTAGCACTTTTTAACTACGTCGATAGTTATCTGTGATTGAGCTACTGGTGGCCACTAAACCTAGTCAATTACAGGTCATAAGCCTTGTAAACGCCTAGATATTCATATTTCCAAATTGTAAGTTATTATTTAGTTTTTTAAGCACGTATTTTAAAGTTATAGGGCTTTTGCTGTAATTCAGTCTGTCCTCGTGTCATTATACAAACAAAAATATGATTGGACATGCTCAATACTTCACCCATACTGAATATCTTTGAAGAAGCGAATGATTCCGAATTAGCATATTTTTGTCACAAAATAGAATACACACACACTCATCACATACAAACACACACATACGCAAACATTACACTTATATATATACTTACAATTGTACCTGATGAAAATACCACTGTACAAGGATGCCATAAGTTCTAAGGCTATTTCGATTCAAAACAACGTACACGTAATACGCTTTAATAAGAATGTTTATTTTAAAAATGGATGATGCGCGTTTTGGAATAGACACCAAGGAACACGAGGCCCCAAGAATTTTATCCAATAAGATGGATTGATAATATTTTGAAGTGTTCTAAAAGGATGAGTACCAGTTTTCTCAAAACTTGAAAATAGACAATAATTAGTTTAAAAGCGTTTCGATAAATTTAAAAAATCTAATGAACCGCGAAAATACAAATCGCACATTCGTAATTCTGTCGAATACTGATTTCTACTTTTAATCAATTGATTTTCAATTGATTAACCCAGTTTTTTTTTATTACTGAACAAAACTCCATAAAGTTAATCGCTAAATCAGTAACACTTACTCGAGAATAACACCATGGATTGATTTATGAGAAAGTCGAATGGAAAAAAGTCTGAAACGCATTAATTTGTAAATACACCTGGTGTATTATGGTATCGGAGATCTGGTTTCTCAAGTACCACTTCGCTGGTGTTCCACAGCAGATTTCTTGGATCTACTTCATCTGACAAATTGGTCTATCTATGAAGAATTGCGCAACTCGTTCTTGTTGGAGCATAGCTACCATAATTAAAAATAGTGTTGTAAAATAGTTTTTATACAAATGTATGTTTCTAGGAAATTCGCCGTCGTTCGTGACTGTCCACTATCTACTTCATTGTCAACTGTCCACTGTCCACTGTCCACTGTCACTGTCACTGTCCACTGTCCACTGTCCACTGTCCACCGTCCACTGTCCACTATCTCCACTGTCCACTGTCCACTGTCCACTGTCCACTGTCCACTGTCCACTGTCCACTGTCCACTGTCCACTGTCCACTGTCCACTGTCCACTGTCCACTGTCCACTGTCCACTGTCCACTGTCCACTGTCCACTGTCCACTGTCCACTGTCCACTGTCCACTGTCCACTGTCCACTGTCCACTGTCCACTGTCCACTGTCCACTGTCCACTGTCCACTGTCCACTGTCCACTGTCCACTGTCCACTGTCCACTGTCCACTGTCCACTGTCCACTGTCCACTGTCCACTGTCCCACTGTCCACTGTCCACTGTCCACTGTCCACTGTCCACTGTCCACTGTCCACCACTGTCCACTGTCCACTGTCCCTGTCCCACTATCCAGTGTTCACTGTCCACTGTCCGATGTCCACTGTCCCTGTCCGCTATCCAGTGTTCACTGTCCACTGTCCGATGTCCACTGTCCGATGTCCACTGTCCGATGTCCACTGTCCGATGTCCACTGTCCATCAGGAATATTATGAGCTGATTACCTACGTAATAAAAATACGGCTTATTCATAAGTTCTAGTAATGATATGTACAAATGTATTCATATGCAAGAAGAACATCGACGAATAAAGCCACAATTATATTAGAGCCACGCCGCGTGTCGCTACACCGCGCCGTGCCACGCAACGGCAAGTTACTTACTTGCGGCTGCTTTTCATCAAACACAGCCACTTTTGTATTTATTATAGTTAGGATTAGAATTAAAAATCAACAAGGAGGTATATATATTTTATCATCCAGCTAATATTAACACTTTTGTAAGAAACCAAATTTTGTCATTTTCTATTTGTTTTAAAATATTCAATGTTTGCCTTCTTCAGTATTATAAAAAATAAACAAATTTTCATCCACGGTTGTGTTTGACCCTTGGGCCCGAGGATTGGCACACCAAGCACAATAATATATTTTAATCATTTGGTACACGAAGGCAAGATGATCAGTTTTACGCTTCAGAGCCAAGGTGCAAGGAGGAAGGTGTGATAGGAAACATGAAAGTAAATGGGGGTTTTTAAAAAATAGGACAAATAATAAATATTCCCGCAGTAGGTAATTAGGTACTTACGTAATTTTTGAACTCTTCGGGGTCGAACAATATAATTAGTAAATTAGTTACGTATATTTTTTAAGAAAACAGCTTTTCTATAAGATATTCTAATTAATTTAAAAACAACATAAGCATCAATTTACATTATGTATTTTATTAAATCGCTAAAATGTCAAAATGTTGTTTATATTATACAGCTGCACACCTTTAAACATTTTAATTGTGTCGGTAAGTATTGAAAATCATATCTACAAATAGTTTACCAATACAATTATCGCCGAGTAAACCAATTACAAAATTATATTATTCCATTTCAGTCAAGGTTTCAGAGCAGTTAAACCCAACTTGTAAAAAGGAATCAAACAGGTTATTGAATGTGATTGTTTTGCGTTAATTGGAGGGTGTCCTATTGATTCCACGCATCAATTTTCCCGATACTTTTCCGATCGCTGCGATCAGTGAAGACATGATGGTTGCCAATATCTGTCAGAAAGTCTCACAACACATTGCTTACACACCTCCATCTCGTTTCACCCTCGTCTATTTCTTACGCCGGAAAGAGACAGGTACAATCATAAATGATCGGAAGTCTCCGGAAAAACTCGGTTGAGAGTTTGAGAGAGCGTCGCATTGTATACTTTTCCCGCTCGATTTACGTAATCGCACCATCTCCCTCCCGGGTACTGAAACCCATACGCGAGAAGAGAGAAGGCTTATTAGACTTTTGAAATATTCATCCGTGACGTCAGACAGGTTCAATACGTTCGTGATATCCTTTGTCTCTGTCACGCGTTCGGGCCGCGAGCAGCGCGAGTGTGAGACAGTGATATACTACTAAAATATTCATCCGTAACGCCAAATCGCCATAGTAGTGTTTATTTGAATCAAGCTCCATACGGGCCATATGAAATTTAGTTCAAATAAATACTACTGTGACGAAATGCACCCGCTATAAACATAAGGCTATATCCGCAGAGCGAGAAAAAATACATTTTACAGGTTCGGAAAAAACAGCCCACAAAGAAAAAAGTGTCGAGAAAATGTACGATGAAAATACTATTCAGTGTATTTAAACGTTCCTTTTTTGTGTGAATTCACACAAATTTTTATTTATAAATTTTACTCATACACATAGCGTACTTTAATTCTGACACATTTATATTCCTTCAAATGTATATTGAGTATACCGATTTAGGTTGATTTAATTGTGTGTGTTAGACAAATATTTGAGAATAATCAATTTCATTCGATGTTTATAGTTACGTGTATTGTGGATTTGAAGGTTAATATACATGTATTTATGTCTACATGTTACATAATAAAATACATACTTATAGGTTTTCTAAACATATATAAATTTATTTGTATTCGTTGGAGACATTTTATTACATCCGTTTGGAAAATCGCATTTTTCTTTGAGCTGTGATTAAGGTATTATTACTTACCTAATTTATTAATTTATATTAAGGATCCTATACTAGCGTTAACGATTTTGGTGTTTTTAAATGACATTCCGGATCTACTAACAGCTACAAAGCTTCGAAAAATTATCCCACGTATTTTTTATGGAAATATACTTTAGAGTATAGATAAGTACTTTTAATGTTTAACTTACTTCGTGGTAGATTCTAATAACAAAAAATAAGACTATAGAAATTTAATAACACATAAAAGAATCAGGGAGACAGCTTTTATTTTATAACATTATTCTTCTGTCAAAAAAATTATTAAAGCTCAATTTTTCTGTCACATTTTGCGCGTTCCGTTAAATTGGTTTCATGTTATAAGTACAGGACAAAACACCATTTTTTTCCACATACAAACATCACTAGGTTCTCTCTAGCACAGTTATTTTCGGCTATTTAAAAGCAGCTCCAAAATTGAAATATTTGAGTTTATGACAAGAACTCAGATTATTATTAATATTATTATGGATAATTTTATATAGCGCCGTTTTCGTATAAATATACCTCAACGGCGCTGTATCTCTTTTATCTTCGAACAAGAATTCACAAGAAGGGGCGTTTTCATACAAATTTTCTGAAAATATGCGTCTTCCAGGGTTAATTTAATAAAACCACTTATTATCAAATTCCACCGTCTAAAGACTCCAGCACTTAAAGTGTGTAATTAAATTAATATATCAGAAAAAAATAGAGGCTAAGCCGATTCCGCCATGGTCTTACCTAAATAGTTTCAAATAAAAAAAAACGTGTGCAGTTCACACAGTGGGATAATTATAGGATTTATTTATTATAAATATTGGTACGCAGTTGATAATATTTTTTTCATTTTATTATTCATGATCCATGTCTTCAATTTCTACAAGTGATACGAGCGGCTTATGATAACTAAAGTATGAGACAAAAGTTTTTGTTTCGATTTTATCAATATATCTGTGAAATACCGCGGCAAGGCGCCTTCTCCCTCGGTTTTGCTACAAAATTTTTGGGAGTCGAATCTACCTCTTCAGATACATGGATAGAAAAAATTCTGTTTTATAGCCTAGGACCTCCACATTATAAAAGTATAAGGGGTGCCGGCGATCAACTGGTAGATGTATCTAATGAGGTAGATGGAACTACGGCCAGCCGGCGGAAACTGTGTTCTATTTCATTCTCTCGCAGGCTAAATACCATAGATCTATGTGTTTGTCTCTTTCTAGTGTCGCTTTTTTGTTTCATAGAGTTTCAAATCACTCCCAACGATTCTAAAGAAGTTTTCACTTCAGAAAATATTATCATGTATTTGAAAAAATTGGATATTAAAATTGGGCCAACTGCAATTTTTTTAAAATTATTTGAATGCCTTTTTAACTTTGCAATTATCTCAATTGAAAAACAACTGAAAAAAATACGAATTCACAAGTATATTATTAATTTTACCCCCGTAAATCATATTTAATTTCTTGTGTATAGTCAATTTCAAAATATTGCAATATCATAAATTCATTCGTTGAAGAAATCTTTATAAGGCGATGTTTGTGTTGCGTTTTTAGCGACACAAATAAAATTACTTAATTAAATTTAAAAAGGAGTGTTTTCATAAGTAGTGTCGAAGTACTTTTAGTACCCAATGAACTTAATACCTTTCTATAGAGTGGCTGCATTTTATCAGCAAGATAACGAGTTTATGAAATAACTGGTTCTTGACGATCCATAACATGCTGTCGACAAGTAGTACATAAATATCTAACTGTTAACAAATTTTTACATTGGCTCTTATTACGGCTTCAGTATGAAAACACCTGAAAGTAATTTTCAGGCACCTCGGTAAAACGCCCAATTTATTTTGACATGTCTCACTACAAACTTGTTCGAATGAATTCTTACTTTTGATCGCTTAAATTAAATCACTTATGGAGGTTATGCTTAGTTTAAATAATGTTACCTATTTGAGTAGATAATGCCGATGAGTTGTGCCTACATCCTACATACATAAATTAATAAATATTTATTTAAATGCATTTATGTATATAAACATATCACTCTTTTATTGCTTTGGTGATAATAATTTATTTTTATTTGCCATAAAAATATTTTGAAGTAAAGCATAGCGTAGTCTGAAAGCAACACTGTAACAGGTCAAAAACTGTTCCTTTTGGTAGTGTTTACAAGCATACTCTCGAAATCGCACCGGTATTATAATTTATTTGTTTACATTTATCATTTAACCAATTAAACGCACGCATGAAAAATAAAATAAAAAGAAGGGTAAAATGGTATTAAAATATATAAAAACTATTTTTAACATTTTGTATTGATACACAGAAAAGAACATTCATTTTATAATTTTTTTTTTGAGCCGGTAACAAACCAATAGTAATAATAAATTAATTACAGTTTATACACCGTGTAACAAAACTCGATGTACAAGCGGAAATCAGTGAATCTACATCATATTTGGAGACGATTTTGTATTTTTTAAATTTTTATTTGACCCACAGTTTTCGAGAAAATTGATTAAGTAGATTTTTTTTTCGAAAAACTTTTGCTAATTGTTTCAAATTTTATTTTATTGATACAAATTAATACTATCCATAAATAAAACGAAATAAAAATCTGCATTTTTAAAAGATTTTGTGCTATTTTACTTAATCTGCGATACCTACTTATGAAAGCTTATATTATGAGAAGAAAAAAAAATTTTTCAACCTGAATCAAAAATTAATATTACCTAGACATTCGACTCCAAATATGATGTAGATTCACCAGTTTTCGGGTTGTTCTACGAGTTTTGTTAGACCATGTATAAAAAAGGTTTAATGTTTTACAGCTTTTTTCAGTTTTTAAATTTCACATTAAACGGGAGGAAAATAAAGGCTTTCATGAAACGTCATTATTGGAATGAGACTATCTATGTCGCGTCCGTCGTAGGGAGTTAACACCAACACGCAACTATCTTACTAAAAATTGAGTATTGCTAGCATGAAAAAAGATTGCACTATCATTTTGTGTAAGATAAGACCACATTACCGCAGCATAATATGTCAATGGAAAACGTCAAAGTATGGCAATGGCGGTGTTGCCACCCGCGGTACATTTTCCGACACTCGAATGATCAGCAGCATGCGCCATATTATTATATTAACGGAATTTTACCACACTGTTTGTAGTGTACAGTTGTTTTTGTATTTTGCATACACTAGATTGTAATTTATGCAGGTGTAATCAAATACTCTTGCAGCACTTTTTGTACTATCAACCCACGGGTACATTGCAATAAAATAATTCAATCATGTTAAACAAACTGGATAGTTTAGTTGAGAAATCGTATCAGAATTGATGATTTTTTTATAAAATGTAAAGATTTATAGAGATAGCTGACTAATTAAAAAAAAAACTCATGTATAGTTTAAGTGAAATAATCACGTACGTGGGAATCATCAGATGATTCAAATTGTTTTCATTTTGAACAATTTTTGAAGCGTCGAATTTAAAAGTACTAGAACACAGGAAACAAGTCGTGATAGAATAGGATTCAAACTTTTTTTTATTCCAAAATTATTTGTAAAAATATCTGTGATTTTAAACCACGAGAACACAATTATTTTTTTAAATAAGGTTAATCTATAATCTAAAAAAAGACAGAACGGAACGCTAAAGCTAAATAAAGTTTTCTATTTATAATTCAGTCACTAAAAGGGTTAATAAAAATAGTACAAATTTTATACGAAACTTAAAGCGTCAATTTTTTGCTTTAGTGTCATAATAAAAATGGATGATAAGTCTATTATATTAAATTACAACTAGAGCACTTTTATTTCCTTGTTGATATTTCCTTCGCCAGATGACTTCCAAAAAGTGTGTGAAAATCATTGCTAATACTAATGCAGGATTTTTCAATTAAAATGTGAAATGTTTTCCTAAGCACGGGATATCCCAGTGAGGGAACATTATCATTATACATCTTGTAACAAAACTTGATGTACAAGTGGGAAACCAGTGAATCTACATCATATTTGGAGTCGATTTTGTAGTTTTTTTTTTTTTATTGACGATTTTTTTTTGGATAAATTTTTGCAAATTGTTATCAAATATCATTTATTTATTCAAATTAATACTATTCGTAAAGAAAACAAAGTAAAAACCGCATTTTAATAAGAATTCTTCCAATTTTACTTAATCAGGTTATATGAGAACAAAAAAAAAATTTAAACCTGGATTCAAAAGTCATATTACACATTCGACTCCGAATATGATGTAGATTCACCAGTTTTCGGTTTGTACTACGAGTTTTGTTACACCATGTATTGAAACAATATTAAGAATATAAAATTTTAAAAAATTTAAAAAATTCCAGCGAGAAAATCGAGGATTACGATTGTATGGTGAAACTGCCGCGGCTGCGATCACGTGACAGCGCATCTTTTTAACTTATTAACTCAGAAAAATGAGGAATGATCGCAGTATAAAATTTACGAATTCATAATCCGAGAATTTGCGTCATAAAGAATATTTGTGACGTCATACTTGTCAATATTGGCGCAATTTCATACAATAACACGTTTTCAATTCCTTATAATATGTGTTATTGTTTTATGATAAGGTAAAATCTAATATGCTAATTTAAATGGCCGATACTTAATCAAATAAAATATTGTTTTCAATCATTTAGATTTTAGATAATCCAAACAAGGATGATTTGTGTTTTTATCAAACAATATATCGACCCTTGGCGGTCTACTTATCGTAAGCGACAAAAACTTAGAAAGCTGAATTTTATTTTAAATATTGTAACGTAGAGGGTGTGAGGCTTACCTGATTTGCTCATCATCCTCTAACGCTCACCTGCATAGCTCAATCAGTTAGCAAGAGACTCACGAAAATTTATAAAAGTAAGCAAGGATTGAAATACCACAGAGTTCAGAATATAAATAAAACAAGGATACAGAAATTCAATGTGTGTAATTAAAATATAAGTATGTTTACAAGGTTGAGATGATGTGCTAGGCACGGTAAGTATATAGGTTATGATTTTGACAAGATATAATAAAGATATAGTTGCAAATATAGGTTGAAAACTTAAGTAATGAATCCATCCATCGAATCATTCATACTGGAATTTACAAATAAAAAGTTGTACGTCGAAGATTATAGATAAAAACAGTCTGGTGTTGAGATGAACGAAGTGATTTGGAGGTTAATAATTTTAATTTTATGTAGAGGTGAAATTTTGAAGAGAGGTGAAGAATCCATGTATCGTCAGTGTGCAGTGTACACATCAGGACCTGCACGAGGTGAAGCTTTGTTAATTATTCCTTTGAGGCATCAAATTGTAAATATATCCTCACACGTGGTCCAGAAATTTCACGCGTGAGAGATGACGGATATAGGATAATATCTGCGTTCTGTGATGTACCGGTCAGCGTGTGACACTCGGTAACTAGCTGATAACTAGACACGGATCAGTGTCTAGGCCATTTTTAAATTATAATATTATCATATTATGTCAGGAGTATAAAGGGTTTTAAATAAAAAAGTATAGAAGGAAAAGAAGGGCATTAGACCTGGAAAAAAGATCAGAGAAACTAGGCTGTAATACGTAGTTTGATTCGGGGATTTAGATTGATATTAAAAAGCTACAACACTTACGAATTCGCCATAATGCCCTCGTTTCTTAGGTCGTGACGGCCTGTATAGAAAGTAGCGACGTGCGTACGCCATGACAGTAGCTTTGCAAGGGGATCATAGATAAAAGTCTCAGCGCGAGATTTCATTTGCCATAGAGCAGATTCTTTGGCAATGAAATAAGGTAGAAATAACGGGTCAAAAGTTAAATTGCTATTTTTAATGAGTTAAAAGGAAGTCAGGAATGTCATTCTTACGAGAGGCGTGAGAAAAACATGACAATATGTATTATTTAAAAATCTTTTGATACTTTTTTAACAAATAGGGGTGGTCCGTCTAGCATATTAGGGCACTTTCAACAAATAAACGCTTTTTGGACATAACTATCACTTACGAATTTTCGGCTCTCATGGGTCGATATTCTATATTAAACGTATTTATACTAAATTAAACGTTTCGAAAAACTTACCTTGGTTGTTTTGAAAACTTTGTAAGGGTTTTGCCAGCAAAACTACTACCAATACAACATTAAACTGGTACCGAAGCGAAAGACAGATCATCTTGCCTTCATCTACAAAGAAAACTACCCAAATCTACCTATGCCCAGTGCGGACAAGGGAAAGTAGTGGGTAATATTAAAAATTGGTTGTTTTAGCACAGCCACGTAAGAGTTAGTGACGTATGCGTGGAATTAAGTATATCAGTAACTGTTACTTGTCTTATTATTTCTGTTCTCGTGACGTTCCAACATCTTACTATTTCTGCTTATTAGGTAGGTAGGTACCTACTTTTTTATCTCTTACACATCGCACCATGAATACTATACTGCACTAAGTCTTAAATTGACGCAAATGAACTGGGAATACCACGTTACAGCTCACGCTAACCGCCACACTTCTGTCCAAGAAACGTGGTTCTATGTCTTTCCCATGTCGAGATATTATTTTTTATTTTAAATCCAATTTCAATGAAACAGTACTTTTTGAGGTAGTGCAGTTTTTTTAGCATTCATGGTGCGATCTCTCTACAATTTTTTATTTTAAATCCAATTTCAATGAAACAGTACTTTTTGAGGTAGTGCAGTTAAGCATTCATGGCATAATCTCTGCGTTCTACAATATTCTTCGTCTTTCTACACCTCACTCTGTACCCATTCTGTCTCCGCCACATGTCAAAATAACCTAATTCCGCATAATTTGTAATTAATCTTGTCATACTACTAAACATATTCGAGAAACAGGGAAATTAACAAAGAATATAGAAGAACGAGAACCGACATAAGAACGTTGCCCGAACTTGTAAAAGTAAACAATTCTATGTTCCCATAGCAACCGTTTCCGCGTTGCTAGGTTACAATAAAAACACTTTACTTATTTTTTTTGACAGCTGTACTTTAATGTTTAATTTTTTTATTCATTTACAGCCTTTTCCGACACTTTTCTTGATAAGTTTATGCGGTGGCTCAGTATCGCGCTAATGAGTGCGTTTTATTCCACCAAAAACGTTTTTTTTAAAGAATATTTGCTAAAGCATCATACGCATTTTTCTCCACACATAATATTCGCATTCCGACAAGAATTTTTCCTGGTCAAAAAAAAACTCTATGGAGCCCTGTTTTTTGCGGTAAATCAAAAATTGACAAAATTTCCCGTTAAACAACATCTTAAAACCGCGACTAGCTGTAAAAATTAGGAAATTATAACGTTTTCAAAGTTCTCCACCCTTTAAGCGATTTTGGTATTTACAATTTTGGACGTAATAATTTCCCTAAAGTCGCTAAATGAGAAAAAGATTAAATTAATTTCAAAAATTCACGATAATACGTAAGTGATAACTTGGACTGGCACTGAAGAGTAAGACTTGATCATCTTGGTGCACCAATACAGTGCCCTAGGCACCATTGGGTGCGGACAAGGGAAAGTAGTAGCAGTTGTATTGCTAAGTTAAAAAAGCTAAAGTTTGACTGAAGTGTAAAACTGATCATCTTGCCTTTATGTAAGAAATGATAGCTGGTGTACCAATGCAGCGTGCAATGGTGCATATTCCCAGGACTAGTCTAGTCAAGAAGCTCTAACATAATCATCATCATTAATCTGTATCCTTTCTCGGATGTAGATTCCACAAATCGGATGCGGAGCATATGATCTAAGCGATATGGGTCGCCAGCTCTTTGCGTCTACGACACAACTTTCCGAAGTTCTGGAGTAAACTGCGACGCGAGGCAACTCACTCAGAACAAAATAGCCTGTGTAGTAGGTATGTAGTGTGTAGTTTATTGAGACAGTGGTCTACATACGCCGCCGCCGTTCATTTCAAGGTTTCCACTAAACGGCTCAGCTGTGATCGCTCCATATTCCATATTCCATATTGATGAAGCCATTTTTCTTCTCTCGTCCGACAGTGATCCGCCATCCGCTGTTATTAGCATACATAACGGAGACACAAACAAGAGACAAGAGACAAGAGACAAGAGAGTAGAAACACACAACCAACGGTTTAACATTCACAATGGGGCCGTAAAATTGCGCGGGAACTCATTACTCTGCGTGGCCGGCAGAGAAAAAAGTGATGGAATTAGAATATAAAGAAAAGCAGTCGAATGAAACTTACACCAGTATTCATAGTAGACCAATAAAAATATATTTGTATGGTACTCCTACTGGTTGCATTAATTGCACTTAGATAGATAATTTTAGATTTTGAAATATTTTTTTAAATTTCAATTTCATTCATTTCATTTCATATCCGGTCCCTGTGTGAAGCATATGGATAAATCCCTCCAGGCCAAGCGATCGGCCGCCAGCTCCCGCGCATCCTCCCAAGTCAAGTCCACACGTCCCGCAGCTCTGACGCAAACTGCTGACGAATTGTCAACAGTGGACGACCGGGACGACGAGAACCTGATGCCTTGTAAAATAGGCAAGCGTGGTTAAGGCTCTCGGGAGGCATACGTGGTATATGGCCTAGCCAGCCGAAACGCCTTCGCCGGATGACAGTAGATACCAAGGGTTGCTGCTGTGTCCGTTGCCTCACCTCTGTGTTCCTTACAAAGTCAAACCACCGCACACCTAAAATTCTTCTAAGACACCTATTCTCAAAACTCAGAAGTCTGCTGTCTTGGGCCCTGGTTAGGTGCCACGATTCGCAGCCATAGAGAAGAACAGGTGTGATGCAGGAGTTATAAAGGCGGAATTTTGTTTTTTTTACCGAGTAAATATCCGATCTCCAGACAGCTTTCATACTGTTGAATGCGGCGCCCGCTACTCCAAGACGTAATAAACTATAAAATAATAAATGTCCTACTGAGTAGCCTACTGTAACTCGTCAGTAGGTGCATAAATACATGTTTAAAATACACAATACAACAAAATGTAAAACATTATTGACAGTAATTATCCCTGGTTTCTAATTAATAATTAGCCAACAAAGCGATAAAATTAAATTTTAAGGGTGAACGAAAAAAGGGAGAACTGGAAATTTTGTATATAATAATTTTTTTAAATGATTTAACTATAGCAATCCCCGAAAAAAAAAACAGAGTAAATATTGAATATTTCAAATCTGCCAAAGCGCGATTTTTTATATTCGACTATAACCGTATTTTCTATAAAATTTCTGACATTAAGATAATTTATTTACTATTTTCCGCTAAAAGCTAATTTTAACATAAATTTAATTGTAAGAAACTCAATTAAAGTGAATTGTAAACTCTTCAACCAGAAAACCGGAAATCACATGATAAACCGACTTAACTAATCATCACCCCATTTTCCCGGAGAGGTAGGCAGAAAGGATAGAATCGCATGAAGGTTTTCAAAATAGGAAGATAATCTAAAACATTCATATCCAGAGCTTTTCTGTAGCCGTTGAGATTTCAGTAATGATTAATGCAAAATAATTTAAGTATGTTTTTGTGGCCTCTAGCTGTAAAACAGTTTCGACTCTGTTCAAGTGAGAAATATAATTTTTCAGGTTAGAAACTTGAAATAATGGTGAGGGAGCCGAAAGACTTTTGCTTTATTTGCCTTTAGGAAACGCGAAAATGCGCTACCTTCTACATTTATAGCCATATTGCCGCTGCAAAGAAAATTGGAAAGGAATTCTTAAGGCATGTCTTTGTACTCGGGTCTCTACATAATAAGGTATTCAGTAAATTTGGGATATGTAGCGCAGTTATGATGAGAATGTTTTTTATTCATTTTTGGACAAGACTATTGGTGTGATGCGTTGAATGCCCTGAGAATTCTGTCTACCATTGTGCCAGGTTTTGTTCTCTCAGACGTTGACGAAAATCAGCCACAATCATCAGCCGAATCTTCGACTGATTTACATTATTAGTATTTCCGAACATCCAGTTCCCATCGTATGAATTTTAAATAATAGACGAGAATTTTTAACAATCATTCCGATTCGAATCGTGACCACAAACAAAGACATAAAAAATTATATTTCTGCTGGTTTTACCTATGAATAAAATGATTGGCAGCAAGTAACAAATTTGGTACAACTTTACTATCACGCTATTTCCACGCATTAGTAAACGCAGATAAAGAAATGCCACACAAAAAAATATCTGTCTAAAATTAATATTTTCAGAAATGAGTGAGATAAATAAAAGAGTGAAAAATACTAATATTATAAATTAAATATTATGTTTGAGGGCACTTTTCCCTACTTGCCTCGGGCCCTAAAACAGCTAATTTCGACGCTGCATACACATAATAGCTGATGTATTAGTTAGTTAGTCTTAAATTATTTACTTTCCACTAATATATATATATCACTTTTCTATTGTGATCTTTACAATATTAAATAATTTGAGAAGAAAATTGAGATTTTATATATCACTATAAATTTGATAATAATTAAGCCAACACATTGCTTCGTACAAATGAAACATAATATTTTTATTATCTATCTATTTTCGCCATATTATTCAATCTTAGATAATCTTTTTCTTCTTCTTTCACCACGGTCGCTCCTATGTGGGCATGTAGACATCACTAGATCCCTGCAAGAGACCCTATCGCCAACCAGCTCTCTCGCCTCTCCCCCGTCAGCCCCACATCCATCAGCTCCGCCGAGTACATCCGTAAGATGGTCCCCGACGGTCTGGCAGGACGGCGGCATCCTGCAGGCGTAGAGAACCTTACAACCACTGAAATTACTACATTATCCTTTATTCCGTAGTTCATTTTTGAAATGAAAAACTTATTTGCATTCATTTTGTTTTCCTTTTTAAGCGTAATGGCTAAGACTCATGACACGGAGGTTTCGGGATCGATTTTCAGTAAGATCACAAAAATCAAAAGTGATTTTTCTCAAGCCTTCAATTTTTTTTCTTTGTTATGGAACCTTCATCATCAACATGTCAGCCCTTAAAGGTCCAATGGTAGACATAGCCCTCCGTCTGCCGCCTCCACTCCTCCCGATCCTGCGCCGTCCCCATCCACCGTCTTCCAGTAAACTTGTTGATATCGTCCACCCATCTCGCCACCTTGGTCTGGTGTCTTAAGGTGGTTAAAATAAAAATAATAAATTTAATAATGTTCATTGCTTTTACACATTCCACTGAAGGAAGTCAATGAAAACCCCACCCTTTCCCTAGACTGTTTTAAAGACTATTGAGTCTTTTTTCAGTCCAGCCAACTCTACAGATTTTTTCAACAAGCTAAACCGCGATTTTAAGATTGTTAGTGTGATAAAAATACAGATGAATTTACGTTATGTACGCGAACAAATGCTTTCATTGCCCCTACCACTGTCTCGGCTTATGTATTATAATGAGGGAATCCACTGTTTTTTAAAGTATTTTTTTTCTATAAACTTACTATTTAACTAAACCAAAAAAATATTTAATATTTTTTTACAAGTTATTGATGAAGATGCGATTTTTTAAAGTTGCACATTTCAAATACCGCGCTTAATACCAACTATGTACTAACTGCGTCATTTTTGCAGGAGTGACGTCATAAAACGGGTTGTTTAAGGCCATGGTATTTCTCCAGCCAGTAACAAAACTGTCAAAAATCTATGCAAATTGACGCGGGAAGCACAGATAAAATATACCGTCGACTCAACTGTCATATACTGTTAACAGCTGTTCTAGGGAGACTGAATGGCGGCCATCTTTTTTGCAATAGAAGCTTGTATGTAGATTGTATTCCATATTAAAATGCCATGGAACGCGGCTACGGGGGGGCTTACTTATGGGGGGGGGTGTAAAAACGGAAACCGGAAACACTAACACTTAGATACAAGGAGTGACGTCATTGTTTAAGATTTTGAAAATGAATGCTATTTTCAACATTTTTTATAATTTTTGCGTGCGATTTTGGGATATTTCATCCCACTTCAAAATTTTGAAATATTCGCGTCTACGCGAAAGCATTTTTAAAATTCAATTCCGGGTAGCAGTGGATTTTTCCTCATTGTCGGTGTTTTCTCGGAATAGGAGTCGAATTCTATTGAAGGAACTAAACCTCCGTATGCACTACTACTACTAGCTTAACAACTAACAACGGTTGACATGTACGGTACATACATAATATGTAACAGAAGTAGTTGTATTCACTGCGCCATTTAATTTGCTTATTTGCACTGGTATTCCGGGATATTCAACTGCAATAAACAACACATTATACGCATTATAGTAGAATCGTTCATATGTCTAGCTTTGTTTTTAAAGCGTTTCTGACACCTGAGTTAGAAATTTTTGTGTTGTTTACACAAATAGATCGGATCGTATTGAAGCCACATAGATTCATAAACTGATCACATATTCTTTCAATTTATTGGTAAATAATTGAAATCAATGTGTGAGAGTGGTGTATGTATTATTCAAGTGAAATAAAATTACCGGGAAACCATTTTTTTCTCATTTTTTTTGATATAATCTTATGGATGTTATGTAAGGCCATCCCTTGTCCCTAATTATACACTTTCCACTCGCACTTTTATCCGTATCTAGAGGGAGAGGGTCTCATGTCATTGCTAATACCATCGGAAGTTATTATTTAAAGAGCACATGTAATTCTAGGCAATTATCATGCCTGCTCTTATTTTATTGTATTTTAATTCATCAAAAAAAAAATTAATCCCAATTTTGCTGCCACATTTAGTGAGCGCCGCTAACTTGGTTCCATGCTATAAGTAAAAAGTACACATGATTATTTCTAGCGTTCTTACGGCTTTTAAACGAAAACTGAAAATAGGAACCAAGAAGTGAAGAATGGTAACTTTCTCTGGAAAAAAATATAGCTAACCTTATCTATAGTAAAGTAATAGAATCGGAATAGCGTGTAAATTCTATACCCAATCATTGGTCATATGATTGATTTGGGGTTTATTTTTATAGAACACATACAATCATACATACTTAGTATACTCATCAACAAGAATAAAAAATCAAACTTGATTCCTGGTTCCATATTTAGTTTTTTTAAATTTTGTGATAATTATGTTTTGCTTTATTATCAGCGTATTTTGAACTGCTGCTACTAACTTATCCTTATCCGCACCAATGGTGCATAGGGCACTGCATTGGTACACCAAGTGCAGTGTCATTTTCCTGATTATTTTATTACATTGTAATTTGAAACCGTTTAAAAATGCTTTGTCAAGTAGAAACAGGAGGGAAACTTCATAGAATAAAAAAAACTTATGTCATAGAACTATAAAGCTATTTTGATTTTAAGGTATAATTTGGTTGTACCTAAAATATTGTTTACCACTAAATTCCCGTTCTGCAAAAAAGTTTGTGAACATTGTGACTTGTATTATTTTTCTGCCAATAGCGTCACACGGCTAATGAGATACATAACATACTTAGAGAATACAGAACGCCACAATACCATATACTGACATCTCAGGCAAGGCCACAAACAATACAAAAACTAACTAATATAATATACACGTAGATAAACCTAAATAGGTATGAGAATAGAATTATACAAACAATAAGTTTTACACTTGACATTTACTGAACCAGCTACCTGAATACTTCACTATACCAGTTGCTCGATCACAGATCACTAGCGACTCGGTAATAAGCGACGTGATAACGATTTCTTACCCATGGATGTTTAACGTTTTCGCGATCACAATGGAACACGCGTTAAAAGTTATCGATCGGGATTATTAAACGAGCGCATACTAGTCGCGAGCCATTCCCGAGATATATCTTATTCGCACATATATTCATTCAATCTTTATTATAATTTAGCCGGTTTTCGGCAAGCCAAATATTGAGAAAAGCAGTCGACATAATAAAAAATCCGACAAGCGCGATGATTTTGACGTTTGACGTACGGCCGCGATATAGCGTAGATCGGCTCCGCTCTGGGCTCAGATCGTCAATGCTCGGCTCAGTGATCGCGGTATTGAACGGTATGTCATTGTGATCGCTCAAATCGTTAAGCGTTAGCACGTGATTAGCTCGTTTTTAACTACGTCGATAGTTATCTGTGATTGAGCTACAGGAGACTACAACCTTGGGATTTAGATTATTCGGAGCTTGGAGCCGATGGCTTTTTCCAAAAAAATTGTGTCAGACTACTCTATCTCTAATGGGTTCATTTTGTCGATGTCGAAGATCATATTAGTGCAATTACAAGTTACAGCTACAAGATACTTTGATTTCAGTAAATAGTTCATTGATTAACTGTTATGAACCAATGGGCTAGACAATATAACATATCTCCATACATGATATTTCTTATACCAAGTTCAGTTTATCTTAATCATTTACCGCAGGAAGATAATGCTGGAAGCAAGGAAGATAGTAGAATAGCCAAACCCGTGATGCATCTTTCCCCACCTGGCCGCCGACTTCCTGGACGACCTGCAGCAAGATGGAGGGACAGTTGGGAGTCGATATCCCAAGAGGCAGCATCGAATGAGAATAATACAGACCACTAGGTCTATCTTAAGAAGAAGATGAAGGCTGGAAGCATACCGCGTGTCTGTCAGTCTTCTGCTTCATTGCCAGCTCAAGGAAAATGTGGAGGCTTGATCTTCTTCGACGTCTCAATCTGGTCATGAATTTCAGTTTTAATCAAATGTTTGCTGCACTTACTTTGTCGTTTTCCATTATTATGAAATGAGAACACTCATTGTTTTACACTACTTTATTAATATTTATAGTTTTTCCTATAATCAAAATGCATATTTTTTTGCATATCCCCAAACTGTTTTTGGCTTCATACCAAACAAATCCAGTTTTTGCCCATTCATGTAAAGGTACTTGCTTTTTCATTTCTGTACCGAAATTACAATAGAAATAACTGTTAGCATAATACGTAACTTTGGTCAGAGTCTCATCTGTCAACAAGAAAGAATTAGCCGCAGGTCATTCAACTTGACCAATTGTTTTAAACTTGCTATGTTTTTTGCACAAATCATGTGATCATCGTGTGCATTCCATCGAGAGAAAAATGTAAAGATGACTTAATAACAAACCATTAATCTTGTATATACTTACACCTGTGTAAGTAATTCGCCAAATCGTTATCCCTGTTTTTTTATTACGCGGATATCCACGTTCAACACATTTTCGGTATTCTATTTTCATAACGCGTTATTTACGGTCAACAATGAAAGCCCCACCCTTCTCCTAGACTGTTTTAAAGACGATTGAGTATTTTTTTAGTCCAGCACAACTCTGCCGATTTTTCAACAAGCTATACCGCGATTTTAAGATTATTAGTGTGATAAAATACGGATTAATTTAAGTTATGTATGCGAACAAATGCTTTCATTGCCCCACTACTGTCTCGGCTTATGTATTATAATTGTCATTGTTTCTATCACCCAAACCAACCAGAGTCGACCCAAATTAACAGTAGTAGGGAAACGTTAGTTTCTACCCCGATCATTATATATTAGTTATTACTACTACCCGTACGGAAACCGGCATACCTCCTCGCCTGGCCCCCCTCCCAGACATCCACCCGAGCATCCGCGGTCAATCAGGGTATCAATGGAGGGGGGACATGGAAGAGAAGGGATCAATTTAGGAGGGGAGGGAACAGAATGCATGTATGAATCTCACACTATCATCCTATCTGTTATTGACGGTCAACTGTCATTTTATCACGTAGAAGATATGGACGGTCCCCACGTATACTGACGAATCTGCATTTCGCAAGTTTTTTTTGCGAAGACGGCCAAACCAAACCACCCAATCGGCGTTGTACAACGGTGCATAGGGCACTACATTAATACGCCAAGTGCTGCGAATCTTAATCATTATTAAGGCAGGATGATCAGTCTTACAAATCAGTCCAGGTAAGTTTTTTGATTGCCTGAAATTATTCAGTAAATATGAAAGTTTTGAAAAATAAAAATACAAACTTGCAGATTCGACAATATATTTAGGTACCATCGATATAATGTCAATTGTGTATGAAATTTAAGTCCTTTTTTTCGGGTTTGTGGCTACAAAGTAGAGCATAGTGACATTTAAATTTATTAATTTCACAAAACAACAAAAAAATACCGTAAAATAATCTGTGGTAATATTTGTCACCGGTGTTGCCGAGCGGAAAGCGGCATTGTGGTAATATTGAGAATACACGTTATTTCCAGTTTATTGGGGGTCAATATGAAATTGTGATTTGCACATAAAATTTTTAGTATAATATGCTACCTTGGACTGACTCTGATGCGTAAGACTGATCATCTTGCATTCATAAAACAAGTTATCAAGATTTACTGCACTTGGTGTACATATACAGTGCCCTATGGGAAAGTATTCGTAGTATTTTTTATCGGTGAGCCGGAAGAGGGCGTGTCACAAATTTATCACGTTTCCGGAATTTTTATCACGCTAGATCCGGAATACCGCGCCTGGAATCGAATGGTGGTAATTGAAACGATCGCAACGAAACTGAAGTCAGGTAGTTCTTCATACCTCTGTACGTCGGTACTCTGTAGTCTGTAGTCTGTAGAAGCCAGGAGTTCACGCTGCCGCTGCCGCTGCCGATATAAACCGGTTGAGATTGGTAGAGATTACATGCGTGAGTTTTATAAGGTCAATGTCACTAGAATTGAATTGACTGAATCTGATTTTAAATAGTTTGTACCATACCATAACGTTCACGTTGAACGCGCAACTCGCGCGCGCATATGTAGGTACACTCGTATATTAATAATAATAAAAATCTTTATTGAAGGTAAGGAAATATACATTTTACATTCAATTGGCGGACTTATAGCTTCTAGCTATATATTCCATTTTATTTAGACGAAAATATTTTACCAGTGAGAAAACACTAATTCTGGCTTGACTGTTTTTTAATAAAATCAGAGTATTTCCAATGAACTATATTTTACAATTGCAAATCATATGTTATCAATAGAGTTCTTCCCGATAACACGAATATTCTTAAAAACGTTATAAATATTTAAAGTGTATTTTTACGATTCCAATGATGTAAAAACACAGTGATCAAAAATGTTGTTTTTGATTTATAAATTTATGTCTTAAAAACACGAAAATACGAATGATTTTTAACGCCCGTTATTGGTTTATGACGTCATACCCGTCCACCATGAAAGGCGTGAAATTCATTACGAAGTGAGCGCCCATATTGCTGTGACGTCACACCGCATGCGCGCCAAATGAAGGATTTTGCGAGCGATTTGAAAATGCGCTATTTCAAACCGCGCTAAAAAAATTCATATGACATCGTAAAAAAAAATTTAAAATTCCCTTGATATTGTAATTTTTCAATCAATTTTTTGAAATAAAAAATCGGGAAGAACCCAATTATTCCGTTTATTTTTCTAATAAATTTCTACTTCTGGTATGATTAAAAATTTTCTAATCTATTATTATTATTATTATTATTATGGATAATTTATATAGCGCCGTTTTCGTATAAATATACCTCAAGGGCGCTTTAAATATTGAATTTAAAAGGCTCGGGAAATTTTAAGTGAGTGAAAACTCAATTTCTGAGTAGAAAATACCATTATAAAATTAATCAAAAGATTTTGAGAACATATATGTCTTAAGTTTCTTTCGAAACATCACTTCACTCTCACAGTTGCGCACTTCTGGTGGGAGAGCATTCCAAGCCACAGGGCCCGCAACCGCAAAAGCGCGCTCTCCAAACTTTGTGCGCTGATTACGGATCGGTACTAAAACCCTGCCTATAGCTGTAGATGTAGCTGATCGAAGTGTGAGACGTCTTTCAGCTAGTTCATCTGGAATGCAAAGCTCTTTTAAATACTCTGGAGCGGCATCATGCATGGCTTTGTACATTAGCCAACAGAGTTTGTATTCTACCCTTTGTGGAAAGCGCAGCCAGTGCAGCGCACTTTATACGTGACACTAAACTGTACATTTTCTTGCGCAGTTTGCAAACTACGGGGTAAGTTGAAAACTGGATTAAAAACTGTACGGAAGTGTCAAATTCACACTGAACTCTAAAACCTTACAGTCTTGCACACAGTTTCTGCGCGCGCATCACCAGCGGAGATTGCGAGAGTATAATAAATACGTAAAGTATTCAATAGTATGGGTAATATTACAAAATACACTTGGATACAATTTTATGATGGCGAATATGAATATAATGTAATGTAATAATATGAACAAATTCAAAATATCGAATATCGACCATTTGACAAATGGAGATAGAAGTTCCAAAAAGTTATACATAGATTGAATTTATCTGCGCTAATAATTGCATAAAATTAAATGAAATATTTATACGAAGAAAAAATAAACGAAACATCTGAATTTAGAAGATAATAACAAATTCAACATATGTCCCAGTAAAAACCCTTGAGGGACACCAGTTTTGTGTATAATAAGTTTGGGAAAAATAGGATTTTAAATACTTTATATTTAATCATTCATGACAGGCAAGAAAAGATTCTGTCAGCAGTAATGGCATAATTACTAAGCTTCTTTTTCTTGTTCAGTGATCTACTTACTTTATTTTATCTGTTCTTTTTTAAACAACCATTACTCATTCATGGTGGACATAGGTCTCCCTCATGTTGGTCCACTGAAGTATATCTTGGGCTTCAAGTTGCTATCTGAAACTTGCAGTACTCTTTATATCGTCCTCTTGGCATTCCTTCTATAGGTTTCTTTGTGGCTCTGGGCATGTTGAGCAGACATCTGATAACTGCTCAACATGCCAGATTCTGAATTAAACAGATTCATGCCAATAAACTAAACCTGATGAAATAGGCACTTTGTTCTGGTTAGATTAGCGTCGAGGTTTGAATGATTAGCAATAATTTACAGCGACATGAATATTGCATATTAGGTAGGATTGATGTGTGATGCAGTCCACGCTGGTGGGTGATTGATGCCTTACTAATATTTTTTTATTATTTCTGTTTTTAATTAATATATTTTAAAACTAATATTTGCATTGCATTGCATTTACAATTTTGCTTGACATGTAGGTACCTATGCTTTGAAATAAACACTTGTATTTATTTATACTAATGATTTGTATAAATAAATAAATACCCTATTGGCAGCGGGCGCCAATTTACAATATAAAAAATATAATCTCATCAAAACAATATCCGTACAGTGTGGAGTAGGTTCATAATATTGCGTTATGACGGTTTCTATCTCGAGAGGCACTTGTTACATGATCAATAGAATCAATATGTGCTCCTACGTCCTACATAGTGATATCTGGTCAAGGTAATCAAATAAGAGGCATCGAGTTTGGTAGGCGAGTGGGTTTATGGGCTGGACCGTGTGGGATATCAACCATCGGGCCATATTCCATACTCCATACCACCTAACCATCCAATGGGAACTCCAATAATCGGGAACAATGACCTGCTGTTCAGGTGCTAAATGGGTAATCAGAATTAATAAATGGAGCGGATTTGCGTAACTGAAGGGAAGTACGCGGATTGGACCGAGCGGCGCGGCGCGGGCGAGTGCGCCCTTCGGGCCGAGAGCGAGGCAGAGATGCACGATGCGCGGGAGCCGCGCTGAGTGCCGTGTAGGGGCAGGCGCCTGTCATCGCGGCCACGGCAATCTCACCGTGTCACGTACACAGCCACGCGCTAGTCGCCCAACATACTCCGCACTCCCTCGCCGCGCTGCTCCCTGCCGCCCCGTGCGCCGTGCGGCCGCCGCGAGTCGCCGCGGCCGACTCGGCCCGAGACCGAAGCCGGGCGGGCGAAGGGCGGGGGGCGCCGGAGACAGCCGAGCGCGCCCGAAGCCGCGCGCGGGCAAGAGGCGCGGGATGAAGGGCTAGCCGTAGATCCGGCAACGTCGCCCGCTATAACCGATATTGTGTGGCCGGCGATGGAATGGAGCGAAGGGGAAATGGGGTCCCTCCCCCCTCTGTCCCCCCGCACCCCGCCGCCCTGCCGCACCCGACGGTCGGACAGTTTTACCTTTGCTCGCGCGTGGTGCGCACGTCACGTCGGAGCGCGTAACGCAATATACTTCGTGAACAAAAAGTGTACGAGTCGAAATATATCCGCGAGCGATGAGCCGGTGATACGAATGGACTCATATTGGACCCGTTAATGTCCGAGACGGGAGCGACCGCCACTTCTTTATGTGCGTGTTCAAATGCTGGGATATACATCCTACAGGTATATGGAGTAACTAGCCCTCGTGACGGGGCGCAGCACCCAGCACCAGGTGCCCCCTGCCCTCCCGAGCCCTCCCGAGCCGTCCTAGACCAACGTCAATCTGTCACAACACATATTTAGGGTTGTGCCTGACATGTTTATATGTCGACGATCCTTCTTCCTTTAACCAAACTATTTTCTTCCTTTAACCAAACTATTAAACGGAGAAATAATCATCAATAACAATCCTCAGGGTATCCCCCATTTACTTCCCACCACATCTCGTCCAGTTTCTACCAGATCTGCTGATCCCAGATCCCGAGTGTGTATTCCTAGTGTTGGATATTTCACCGTTCGTGTTTCCCTGATCAACAATTTTAACGCGAGTGTGAGTTTAAAAAATTCGTTTAAACAAGTGGAATTTTATTCAACAATTTAAGATATAGTGAAAAAACATTGTACTCTCTAAAATGCCGAAAAAAACTTAGTGTGATAAATCAACCATTTCAATAGTGATAAAATTTACATGCAAATCAGTGGAATTACAATTTAAACACGATAATGCAATTACGCAAAAAGTAACCGCTGATAAAAATATCGAAACCGGTTGAGATTTTGAACATTGTGCCCTCGTAAAATCTACATCGTAAAAATTAAAATTCATTACCGATCCGTCATGTCTAAATTTAATTGAAAATAATACTTTGAACTTTGCGAATAACAAAAAAAAAATTCACGTGTCATTAAGGTAATGAATTTTTAGTCGGTGAATCTCATGTTTAATAAATCCTTCGAAAAATAACATAATTATCCATGTTTGCTATTTAACATTCTACATAAATTAATAATGTATTTATTTTTAAAGGGTGAGGCGTGAATAGCACGTGAGCGCCAAAATATTTATGTTTAAAAGTTTTAAAAACAAAGGACTTCTTCATTACCTATCTATGTATAAAAAATCACAAACAAGCATTTTCAAAACATTGAAAATGTGATTAATAAGTACACTAGCGACATCTGCATAAACTTTTTAAATAAAATTGGCGGTTGGCGGCAGCTGTCAAAAATAATTTTAAAAAATAAATATATAGAGATGTAATATTTGCTAACATCTGTATTTTTTAAAAGACCTGTTTTATCAATATATCGGGGACTTTTAAAATCATATTATCATTGAGAATCAATTTTATAAATCAGTGTAAATTAATAGATAAAAAAAATGAAAGCATTTTAAAAATCTACTTTTACATAATATTATGAAACATAAATAATAAATATTTAAAAAAAGAAAACAGTAATTATAAAAATCCGTTGAGCACATTGTCAAAAACCTGTAAATGGTTAATAGGGATGGGGCAAACCGCAAACATTAAATCGATACATCGCACAATAAACGTATCAATATTATTGTTATTATAAATCTTTGAATAATATCACAGAATCTATGAAAAGTCTACGAAAGGCTTACGACCAAGGACCAATATGTAATATTTTAAATTTGAATAAAATTCCACACATTAGAATTATTCATAGGTTTTTTTTCAAGTGAATTAGAAAATAGAAAAGAATCTTCAACATTTTGCATGCAAGTAAAAGTAGTGTTTATGGTGCTTCGAATTTATTATTTTATTTACTTTTTTGTTGGCATGCTGGTTTTTCAACAACAATGGTGATATAGAAATTTTCAGGTAGTGACAGTGAATAGTGATGAAAGTGTTACATACCAAGAAAATATGACAAGTTATCGATTTCTAAAAACACCCTGGGAATTTCAGTGTCTATTTTATAAATGCAACTTTTGTTTTTTTGGTGTTATCTTAGGCTGTGTTCTTTGAAAAATTCTATTAAGGTTTTAATTAAATGTCCTCTAGCAGTCCTATGTGATGTTTTTTTTAATGTAATTTATAGTAGATAGTACAATACACAATACGCTAGTATGCATGATTAGCAAGTGAAAATCGTATTTGGAACGATTTTATGAAGTGCATATTTAGGAATCGTTACTCTGATATCTACTCGCGTTTTGTAAATATTATCTTAAATTTAAAAACAGATTAAATCAATTGTGTAGGTCGTTAACGTAAAAATATATATCATTTGATTCAAATAAATTCATATGTACGCACGAATCAATACTTTCCTAGTAAATAAATATTTTGACTAAACTGTGGAAGCTTTGAATACAAAAATATTGATTTACTTTATATTATACACAATATTATAATAGCGATGAAGGAAATTATTAGTAAATTCATATCAAATTACTGAAAAGTTTTAAAGTTGCATTTTATAATGATAAATAAGTATATTAAACGCATCGGTGTCAACGCGTGGAATGCGTTTATTAATAATACTCAGTCACCAGAGTGCGCTCAACGCTCAACACTGGTGAACTATAATCAGATCTCACCACTTCATCAGGTGTGTTGGCGAGCAATCACCACTTAACAAAAAAACTTGATTTAAGTCATAATGTTATAAAGAACAGCGGCCAAACGCCCTGTCTCTTTTTACACAGTGGTGGTAAACTCGCTCATCGTCTCTAAACATTGTGAGAAGTGAGAATCGAGCGCTTGATACACGCGTGCTTATACATTATTCGCAAATGATCCTTGACAACAGCGAGTTTGTGTGTGACTGTGTGGTGTGTCGGTGTGCGACACGCGATCCCATGTCGTAAACGGGCGATTAATAACTCGCGATCCGACAGAGACCAATATTCAGCAAGGTAACTGTCACTTAGTAAAGTCGATCAGCAATATGCTTTTTCTGGTCTAGACGGGAAATAAATGCTCGTATTCTTTTTACTCCATCGATTTTAATATTAATATCCCCTCTCCGGAGTTATGAGCGATTATCATGCAGCGCAGCGCTGTGATCGGTGACAAGGTCTGAGAGCTTCCTCGTGGAGTACACACGAACCGATTATTATTAAGTCCCGCAGCCGATTTGTTACTAACTGAGCTAATTATTTCGAAAACCAACAAAACACCACTTGTCAGTAATGTATTCTACAATTTTATAATATTACCAACTCGATCTGAATGAAAAAAAACTTGAGTAACCTTTAGAAATGCTAATAATATGGCGTATTAAAAGTAGTATGTACTGAGGTGCTTAGGACTGATTTTATAAACAACCGTTAGTAATATTCTTGGTTTACTAATCAAGTCATTTTCCATACAGTTTGTACCGAATATTACCCGATTAGTATATCAAATGTTCCGAATGGATGTTTATAAAACCGACCCTTAGTCTCAATAACTATAATATTATCATTCAATGGTATATTAAAGCTAAAAGTTTTGAATAAACGCAAATCTGAGTTGCATTTACTAAACGTTATAAATATCTTATCTAATGTTTTAAAAAACAAGATAGATAATATTGTTAACAGTGGTGTAAATTTTCCGTAAAACCTTGAATGTAACATTATAGGTGCTTTGAATAAAACAGGTCTGGCATCTTCACAAAAACTGCACTGTCACTAACTTGGTATCGTTGATGACGAGTGACTTTTCCATGAAAATCGTATGCTGTATGCTACGTCACGCTACACAGCTACACTATCAAACTATCGATATGTAGTAACAAAACACATGTTATTTCCCACACCACTTAACCACTCTGAATCTGATCATATTTTTTGAGAAAAAATTCGTATATTTTTCTGCGTATCACAAGTTTTTTTTACGTGTAATTGACAACATTTTTAAACGATTTTACTAAATAAATAAAATACAAATGATTTGTTTGAGTTTTCATGGCGCGCATGCGCTACAAATGTCACTACACGGTACACGGTGTTGTAAGTACGCTCGAGGGTCTGGTTCATTTATATTTTTTGCTTTAATCTTAGCAAAAAGAAATCATTTAAAGTATTTGCGAGTGAGTGAGTAAAACAAATAAATAATTAGCTTTTGCATACCATTTTAATCTTACTGATGATGTAAATCGGGCACTAATTCTAAGAACGTACTTATTATGATAAGAACGTGACAACAAAAGAACGCCGCAAAATAATATTCTAGAGATTACCGGTACTTATCGCCTTTGTCAACTGGTGTGAACCCTTTCAATCCACATGAAAACTATTATAATTTTTGCATTTGAAAATGGTATATTGAAACCTTTCGCATAAATCGCATTAATTTTCACTTCACTAATCTCAATTCTTCAGTCTTGTATGTATATGTACGATATACATGCAACATACTTGTATTATACAACATTTCCACGCTTGTCTATTGTTCAGGCGCTTGACCCGACCAGTCGCAGGTCGCAGGCATCTAAGATAACCTGTTCACAGACGCTTCTTCCTTAAGTACTTACTTCGATTTCAGTTCCCACTATTAATGTAACTGAGTCTAGTTTCACGGTGTTTTTATTACCTTCCTCTCGTTATGTCATTCGTCAAGTTTGTGGGTCTTTTTACATTTAAGTACCTTTAAATATTACTTTCTTTATTGGCCCGAGTGGGAGACCACGAGCTAACCAATACTGACAAAGCTCACTACAGCCTCTCGGTCACCTGAAGCCTTCTACAATTCTACATAACAATTTCCCAACATCTCGCTGATCGCATTGCCCGTAGCCTCCATAACTCCACATTCATAATAAACCACCTCCAGCTATACATTTGTCATTTCTGATGAAATCTCTCAGTCTTACTTTCATTCCACTACGTATTTTATTTACCAAAGACATTTGAAAGTTCAGGGCTACATTTTTATATCGATTCGTTAATCGTGACGTGAGATCGACCGATATTTATAATATTTATCCTTAAAAATATTAATTATGAGTTCTTAAAATGGTTGCATATAAATAAAGATACCTCATACTTTATTTTTGCAACGGTAAAATAATATATTTAAGCTTTTGAGTTTTTACCATCGGAATATTAAATTGAAAATACATAACGAAATGCATTTCTTTAACTTCTTAATCATAAAAGCAAAGCCAAACTAATAATGATGTTGTGTACTATACGAGAGTATTATAAATTAATCGATTTACGATTTCTATTATACACAAAAAGTATATGTGCCAATGACACAAAAAAATAATTACAAAGTTTAGATTTGCACTGGTTTTTTCCTTTTTTGTATGATCTTTGATTGTCAATGTGTAAAAGCTAAGGCATGCTTTTATCAAATTGAAATCAATACACTTAGTCTAATATATTTATTTTGTTTTTTTAAATAAACATGTAATTTTTCTAGTAGACACAAAAATCAAATTTGTACTTTTGATTGTTGATAATAATTTAACATTAATACAATTAAAAACTAATTTACTACTACTTTCCCTTTATCCTCACCCATAGAGCCCTGCATTGGTACACCGAGTGCAGTAAATCCTGATCATTTGTTACACGAAGGCAATGATCAGTCTAGTCCATAAGGTTTGCCAAGCCTTTGTTTTTTACTAACCCTCGAAAAGGAGACACAAGAATAAATGAGGAATTGTTTTTGAAACCTGATGATTATTATAAAAATTAGTTTGAAAACAAAGTGCTTCCCTAATAATAAAAAAGTAAATTTCAATTCAGGACTGTTTAAAATTATTTAAATTCTTATTTCCTTTTCTTTACCGTGAAATAAGATTAACTAATGAATTATGATTAAATAAAACACTGTTATGTTGTTACTATTGGTTTATTCTATAAAAATAGAATTTTACCTACACTACCTGGTTTCGGGGGAGTAACGTTCTCCCATCGACTGTGTGAAAAGACACTAAATTAGAATACAGGATGGTTATACAGAAACGCGTTAGAATCTAAACAGAATAATAAATTTGATGCAATACTTAAGAAGACCTCACAGGGGTAAAATAAATATTGGATACACGATAAAAGTGAAAGAAAAAATCGGAAAACCACATCTTGCGGTTACAGTGGTTGATGGTAGAATACTAAGAAGTTGTACAAAAAAAAAATACCAAATTAATACTAAATTACTACCAACACCACTGTCCCAAGATGTGCTATCAACTTATATGTATCAAATTTAAGTTACCCCTGTGTGTTTAGATTCTTAAGTATTGCAATTTAATTTTTCTGTATTTTTCTGTGTATAACATCTCGTATTCTAATTTAGTGTCTTTTCACCAGTTCGATGGGGAGAGAACGTTTACTCCCGAAACCAGGTAGGGTGTAGGTAATTTCTTTATATAGAAATAAACCAATAGTTAGTTACCACATAACACAGTGTTTTATTTAATATTATTCATTTCCGTATGAAGTGTTACAAAGTGATTGCGATCCGACATTACAGTATCAACTAGACTAGAAAACGTAAATATGATCAACCGTGTGTTTATAAAACAATCTTTCCACTTAGTATTTTTTTAAATCCTCTATTTGTAAAAATCGACGTTAATTCATGCACCGCACATCTCTATAGCCCGTAAAATAAATCGACATCGTTTGTTCACCGCGCATCCCTATTGCACCTGCATGGGCGTAATTTTCGTACGCCGCGCATCCCTTTAGTTTCTTTACATATTGGCGGATATTTCCTTACTGCACATCCCTATTACTCTTTTATATCGCTTGATAGATCTTTGTAAATCACATGTTTATAGAGACTTGTACATTGTACATCAACATACGTTATTGAATTATGTTTTGTTGATATATTATTCGCGATTTCTGCGCCGTAATGAGATCTGTTACATGATTGTCCGATTAGAGAAAGCGGCGGCATTCCGCAATTTCAAACAATTCCACTTCTAGAGTGAGAGGCATACGAGACGCTAGATGCCACCATAGTTCTGACTGCTGACTGCTGACTGCTGACTGCTAACTGTTACAATGAATAACACTTTATAACATTATTATTTTATTTATAACTAAAGTAAACTGTAAAAAATCAAGACAAAGCTCACATAAAAACTGGATTAAAAAGTGCCCTTGCTCTATTTTTTTATTTTTCGTATTACGCAGCTCGTTTAGAAAAATCGTTTATGCGCATGAATTTTTCTGCTAATTTTGTTTATTTAAAATTATATCCGGTGAAGACTACAAAACTACTTACCCCAGTATATAGAACACTATTTTACAATAATATGCATAAAGATGATGAATCTCCGTAAAATTATGACCGATGCGATGCGCCAACTGAACTATTTCATTTTTAATAAATACTTCGCAATCGTTTGATTAGTCGATGTTATTCTCTGTATCGACCAAGCAACTCACTCCCTATAGTATTGAAACCAAAATAATCTTAATCTTCAATCCCAATACGAGCTTATAATAATAAATCAATCAAATAATCAATCTCCGGCGCTACAACCCATTGAGAATCCTGGCCGCCTCCAGAAACGTCTCCACTCGCGTCTGTCTCCGGCTACTTACTTCCAATTCCCCATGCCCAAGGATGCTGTGTTCCTCTCCACACAGTCCAACCACCTTAATTTAGGTCTCCCGATACTCCTTCGACCTATTAGTTTATGGATCAAGAGCCTCTTAGGTGGTCGGATGTCCTCCATCCTAGCGACATGGCCTGCCCAGCGGAGTATTCCTATCTTTATATGCTTGTGATGGGAGGTTCCTCATATAGGTCATACAACTCCGTATATTCGTCGTAGAATCTTCTCTCTAAAATGTCCAAGATCCATATACGCCATGTTATATTTATGAAAGATTGATTCGAAGATCTAAATCAACCACAAATCTGGTCTGTCGAGTTGTAAAATTACCAACTTGTTGGATTAAGATTTCGTTCGCGGTCAAAGTTCTAAAGAAGCGTTATTGCCTCGTTTTGCATTCGTGTGTTTCACTTTTTGTTATGAACGACATTGACACAGAAAGAAAATAAAACCCGTAGTGAAAAGTTTCCTTCTACCTGCAGGCAAGTTTCTACTAAACTTTATTTCGGATCATTTGTATTTACGAAGGAACAAATATCTGTTTCTTCCCGTTACGGTCTGTTCTGAGAAGACAATTATTTGTTAACACCCACACCTCAATAATCCTTCAATTTTTCCTCTAAGCTTAACTTGTATGTGTATTTTTTCTGCCGAGGCGATTAAATAAAGCCTGAACCTCGCGATGTTTGACGGATTGACGTTGTAAGATCCTATTAATGTTTGTTTATTTGAATCATTATTAAAAGAATCATGTTTACTATATTATGTATGTATAATATATGATTTATTTTATAGTTTAGGGCATAGCATAAACCTAATTATTTATGATAATTTTATGCGCCCAAGAGGTTATTTTTCACTGTAATGACAGTATACAAATTAGCCAAACCATCCTGAATGCATGTTTTTTTTAGCTGCGAGAAAAACTATTTAAATTTCTCACGAAATTTTCCATAATTTACATGTTTGTATAATTGACTTGTTTTGCAATAAATCAGATAGCAATGTAATAGCTTGTTGCTATGGAATGAAGTCATTCTAATTTTTGCAGTATAGAGAACTATATTGGTTTTATTAATTTTTGGACTTGGGTATTTCTTCGTCATAATATGTTAAGTGTACGTTATTAGTGTTGTTCTGCCTTGCAAAAGCTAAATCGCAGTAAGAGCAAATATAATAATTGGCTTAACTTGAGCCGGGTTGTGGTCTAGTGGTAATTTCAGTTCAAATCCCGCTCCACCTCAACATGTTTCATACTTCTGGCAAAGTTGTTTACAAATATTTAAAAGTAGAAATTAAAATATGAAGTAAATCATGACAAAGCTCCCTCTATTGCCAATCCCATGTCCTCTCTTGGTCAAGTTGCACGAAGGGTGTTTTATTGTTTTTGCTCTTACTGCCGTTTAGGATCTGCGCGGCATTGTTGGTGTCCTCGTGGTTTGGGTGTATAGTCCCTCCATGTCCACTGTTTGACGGCGGTGTTGTGATTGCAGGGATTGGTCGGGTGGCGGCGCTAGCGGCGGGGCACAGCAGGGGGCCGGAGTGGTGACCACAGTGTGGGGGCTCACGGCGCCCTCGCAGGCCGCTCCCACCCCCTCGCACCACCACCACCTCCCTGGGGGCTACAGGCTCGCGCAGCCCGGGTGAGTCTTATTCTTCAGAGGAACCTTACATTCTACACATCAAGAGAAAGAAAGAAAATTACAAATTAATCAATTAGTTACTCGCACTTGGACTTAAACTGAATCCTGTGAGGCTGTGTAGTCAGATGTTTTACAATAATTCAATTCGTTAATATGAACACGATGAACCTAATATGTATTGACTTAATTCATATTTACTATTCATGTAATTTTAGTCATGTTATTCAATATGATTTTTCTTTCCTTCTGTTGATGTGTTGTTCGTTAAATTTTTTGGTGAGCAGTATAAAACTTTGCATTTTAACCCAGTATGTCCCCCGATATACTATATTTTCTGTTTTGTCACATTTTTTCAACCATTTTCAAATCTCCTTCTACCAATAACACGCGGATTTCATTGCTCACTTCTCAATCAATACTTGCAATGGAGTGATTTTGTCGATGTGGTTGTTATTCTAACTCCTTGATCTAACAAATGTGCTTACTTTAGCATTTTTCTTCATGCCTACGCTTGTGGTATTGCTAACTGAAAACATTCCCTGAAACAACGGGTGTTAGCAATCTTTACACAGGCAAAAGTCGACACCTTCTATTGGGAACTTAAAAAATTATTTCATAGCTCCATAGATTTTGGTCATCTTTAAATTTTCTCCAATATAATTCATGTATCTGCAGTTGTTTAATAATAATGTTGCTATCTAAATCATAATCATAATTTTGTTATTTAAAATGACGTCGAGGTGTTTTGATATTTTTCTGCTTCACTACTTTGTGAACTTACTTATTGCAGTATTCACTGCATTATCACGTGGCATCAATATCACTGTCGATACGTTTTAGTTTTGTAAGCAGATAATATTATACATATTCATGTTTATCTTTGTTTTTACCTGTAACCTTTGCACTCGAATATTAAATTTAAATATGTATTAAATCGCGTGGTTTTTAAATAATATACAGGTAATGAGACACGACCATTTTCTAAAAGTAAAATTTTGCCATTCCACATGTAATTCACGTTTACAACCTGCTGATAAGAACTACACTAGTTAAAGTTTCAACAATGAGAATGGCTAGTAATTGTTGCGTCCGCTTCTGTTGGCTTATAAATCTGTATCCCACATGCAACAGTATAACTTCTCTGTTGTCAAGAGAAGTACGAAGTATTAGTAAGTAATAATATTGCGGTAAATGCCTTCCAGCTCTAACGGAAGTTTTAATTCTAATGGTGACGTTTCATTGGGCGTTTTGTCATATTCAACAATCAGTCGTGACAAGTGCAAAATAAAATTCCACCTTGGGTAGCTTATCGTTATCTATCTGTTTTCTTCTAACTTTGTCATGGTTCACGGCGTGTTTACATTGTACGGGTACCATGTACCGTGTACCGTGTACTGTGTACTGCCAGATGCGAGTAGGTATACTATTCCCGCGCACTACTCCGAGTACTGAGTACTGTGTGATACCGTTGCTCTTGCTCTTCCAACTGATAACAGCTATATTTTGGCAACATTGACAAAATCTTTTTATTCTTTTTTTAATTAAAAAAAAAAAAAAAAAGTAAACTCATTTAGGGACAAATAAAAAACACATATTCATTTTGTTCTAATACGCACTGACATCGCTTAGATCACAAAATAAACACAATATATACCTACAAAAAACAGAACCAATCCAATGATAACATAAAACCTAAAGAAACAATAAAGAGAATGACTTATTACGGTAACAGCAAAACCATATATTATATCGATGCAAGTAGAAAAGGTATAATAGTATAATATTTCTTCAAATCAGAGGTCCTGTTTCGATAGTTTGATACAGGAATCTTAGACGTCAGGTAACAAATTAAATTCGAAAAACGCTATGTATTTTAGAGATCTTGTAACGAATTTGGTTGTATTTGCAGGTTCTAAATGTATTTTGTTGCGTGAACGGGTGTTGTACTGATGAACGTCTCTATTAAAAGTGGTCTCGATGTTTGTGTGCATTGAATCAAAAAATTATATGTAATATTGAATTAGTAATTTCGTATGTAGGAAGCAAGTGAAAGGGCATGATTTTTGTCTCAAAGTATAAATCTTTTATATGTGTATCGTACGGCAAGTGAAAAACATTTCTAACTGCTCATCTTCATCAACAACTTCAAATACTGTATCATTTGTGATAGCATTAGTTTTACAAAGTCGAGTAAAATAGTTCTCGAAGTAACAATCGGTGTGATTTATTCTGTAATAAAGAAACTAAAGATAAGGTAAAGCTACGACTCTGATATCGCCTTGTTGCTTACGTATTCTTGTATTCAGTATGTACAAGTACGTATTATCTAAAAATGCTAAGATAAGCTTATCTGCAGGTACTTGATAATTTTGTGTCGTTTAGTTCAGACAAACTAATTTCATTGATATTGTTCGATATTGACCCAAATCTATGACCAGTAGTTTGCCGATTAACTTCTGGGCACTGTTTACCTTAGAGCCAGAAATATAGTTGTTTACCGTTATAGAATGTCTGGGATCCGATCAGCGATCACTTTGGTGTAAACAGTTTCTAGATTGCGAACATATTGGACTTTTTTATATCCAAATTCTTACGTTTTTATGAATCTTCCAATCATCGTCTTCGGTTTTACATCCAACTGTTTTCTCTTATTCGTAAATTAAATTAATATTACAATTTGACATCTCAACAGAGAGGAGAAATTTGGAAGGGAATATGGATATCTAGGCGTTTACAGGGCTACAACATTCCCCATTTCACCTAGTATTTGATATCCATATCTGCCAATATACAGTAAAATGGCTCGACGCTTCACGTGTGAACACTCTCTGTCATCCATTAAGAAAATTGCTAAGCATTTTAGCAGAAACCTTTATGTTTGCAAGTGAGATTCTTACCGAATTATATCACCTACTAGGAAACGCCTGAAGATGAATCTTGAATTTGTTAAGCTTATAACTTTTACCAGCTAATTTTTATAATTTTGAGTGTGTCCAAATACTTGTAGACAGCTAATACTTTTGCAAATACTTGTGTCCAGCCAATGACAGGTCATAAGCCGTGTAAACGCCTAGATATCCATATTCCCTTCCAAACTTCTCGTCTCTGTTGAGATGCCAAATTGTATTTATTATCCCGTAATGGGTGAAATCCAGTTTTTGTCTACAAGTATTTGTTGTTTGTAAATAAATATTCCTGAAAAGCATTCTAAATATCTGCTTGTAAAACAATGAGAAAGGTTGATTTGCTAGTTTCTTACTCTCGTTGAGTTCTTGCTGAAGTCTTTATGAAAGGGATCATGAACGAAGACCCGTTTCTTTCTAAGCCGTTATAATTTAATTTATGGCTGCAATATTTCCATGTATTCAAGTAATTCACTTTGACTAGGTCTAAAGTGATTGTTCAGTTATTGTGTTAACAGTTGATAGGGAATTGAGGAAGTGCAACGCATAATGAAGGTTGAATTAGTATTATTACTATTGCATGCGGTGATTCTGTCGCTCTTGCTGATTGCTGCTTGAAGTGACATAGGTATGTTTGTTCTAGAAGCAATTATTTTTAAAGTTAAATCTGTATATCGCAGTATCCGCAATATTATGTCGTAATAGAAATGGTAGTCTCAATTGTAAAAAATAAATCGATACATGTCCTACAAATAAACCGTCCAACTACCACAACAAAAACGGTCTTATAATGATGACCTTTTAACCTTTTCAGTCTGGCTTTAAATTAATAAAAAAGTCAGAGGCGATGTAAAATGATGGCCGACTATTGTGAATGGATAGATTGGAAAATGCATTTTTAATGCTCTGTTTTCCATTTGCGTATGTATTGTAACGTAGAGGGTGGGAGGCTTACCTGATTGGCTCCACAACCTCAGACGCTCACCTGCATAGCTCAATCAGTTAGCAAAAGACTCACGAAAATTCATAAAAGTAAGCAAGGATTGAAATACCACAGAGTTCAGAATATAAATAAAACAAAGCTATAGAAATTCAATGTGTGTAATTAAAATATAAATATGTTTACAAGATTAAGATGATGTGTTAGGCACGGTAAGTATATAGGTTAATTTTGACAAGATATAACAAAGATATAATTGCAAATATAGGTTGAAAACTTAAGTAATGAATCCATCCATCGAATCATTCATACTGGAATTTACAATTAACAAGTTCTACGTCGATAGACACGTGACCAGTGTCTAGGCCATTTTGAGCGATGACGGATATGGGATATATGTCTGCGAGTTCCGTGATGTACCGGTCAGCGTGTGACACTCGGTAACTAGCTGATAACTAGACACGGATCAGTGTCTAGGCCATTTTTAATTTATAATATTCTAATATTATGTCAGGAGTAAGGAAGTAGATAAAGGGAGGGAATTAGACGATATTACGTCTTCATTCCCCCCTTTATCTACTTCCTTACTCCTGACATAATATTAGAATATTATAAATTAAAAATGGCCTAGACACTGATCCGTGTCTAGTTATCAGCTAGTTACCGAGTGTCACACGCTGACCGGTACATCACGGAACGCAGATATTATCCCATATCCGTCATCGCTCACGCGTGAAATTCTGGTGGGGATATATTTACACGTTTGTGAGGATATATTTGCACATCTAGTAAAAATTGAATGCCTCAATGGGGACTAATTAACAAAGTTTTCACCTCGTGCAGGTCCTGATGTGGACACTGCACAATGACGATACATGGATTTCTTCACCTCTCTTCAAAATTTTCACCTCTACATAAAATTAAATTCTTAACCTCAAAATCACTTCGTTCATCTCAACACTAGCCTGTTTTTTTCTTTAATCTTCGACGTAGAACTTGTTAATTGTAAATTCCAGTATGAATGATTCGATGGATGGATTCATTACTTAAGTTTTCAACCTATATTTGCAATTATATCTTTGTTATATCTTGTCAAAATTAACCTATATACTTACCGTGCCTAACACATCATCTTTAATCTTGTAAACATATTTATATTTTAATTACACACATTGAATTTCTATAGCTTTGTTTTATTTATATTCTGAACATACTCTGTGGTATTTCAATCCTTGCTTACTTTTATGAATTTTCGTGAGTCTTTTGCTAACTGATTGAGCTATGCAGGTGAGCGTCTGAGGTTGTGGAGCCAACATCAGGTAAGCCTCCCACCCTCTACGTTACAGTATGTGTGATAACGATTTATTAAGACCCAATAAATTTGTATTTTCTTCGTCAAACCATGAAATATAAATAAAAATTGCAACAACATTATTTTTATTGTCATTTTATTATCACACGCGTGTGAAACCTTGGACTGGTACTGAAGCGTAAGACTGATCATCTTGCCTTCATGTAATAAAATGATCAAGATACACTGCACTTGGTGTACCAATGCAGTGCCCTATGCACCATTGGGTGCGGATAAGGGAAAGTAGTAGTAGTTATGTGACGATATTTTAAATTTTATTTTAGTAACACATTTTATAAAGTTACCTTTCAAGCTCTTATATTTTAGTGGTAACATTATTACAGAAAATTGCTCTATAGGTACTTCATTGTTACTCAATTCTGTTTGTGTTATTAATACTAACGTAAATACATTTAATTTTGAAATAAAATCATAATTTATCTTATCCATTTTTACTTGAAATCGTAAAAAACTTATCACGAATCCTTGAGAATGCGCATTTTTAGTAAAGCAATACTAATTTAAAACATTCTGACAGTTGTTGTGGAAGTTTTCCCGCGTTTCCCTCGAGATTAGCGCCGCGACTGCCATCTGGTGGTGACAATATAAAGTGTCGCGCTGTTTGCGGCTCAGTTATTATTGCTTGCATTGAATTTTAAATACATAGATACACATATTATAATGTAATTTATTAATTTCCACCTCCGTGCTTCGCGGTTTGTTTTGGATAATAATTTTTCCGGCCGCGGTTGTACAATGTCAATATTGACGTTATTTGACGGAATCCGATATTTTACTTGTTTTAAAAACATAACACTGCGGTCATTTTTTTAATTTTGCCAACACGAATACATTATTGTGGATTCCAATCACGGCGTTTAATTTCAAATTAATATTTTAATTGCTGTCACCATGATTATTAAATAACCGTAGGAACATGAATGTTTTTTTTTAAACTTACACGTTTGAAAATTCCATTAAAAATGTTGATGACGGATGAATGCGACGAAATTACTACACAATACATAACTTATTGACGAAAATCAATCATGTGATTGCTTATCTCAATATTGAGAATTAATAATAATCGATAATGACTAATCTATATTTAATTCGTTCTTTGAAGTCAAAATAATCCGAATCCGAGTAATAGATTATTAAACGCCATTTTTATGATAAATCGCCTTAAAGTCGAATTTAATTGAAGTGTCTAATTTTTACTAAAAGCGTAATAGAAATTTGACTGATTTTGTTAAAATATGATAGCTGGTTCTAATACTACTAACTAACTAATCATCACGCCATTTCCCTGAAGGGGTAGGCAGAGAGGATAGAACGCCACACCACTCTGTCCTGGAACACTTCTCTTGCTTCCTCCACATTCATACATCTTCTCATGCACGCACGTCGATTATTCCGACTTCTAACATGCCACTTTCAAGCACTTGTTTTACTTGATCATGCCATGTCTTTCTCGGCCTTCCTCGACTTCTACACCCAGGCACAGCCGCATCATATTTTTTTAGCCGTTCTTTCATCATCCATTCGCTCTACATGACCAAACCATCGTAAATGACCTTTCTTAATTTTGTCGATAGTGCTTATCTCGGCCTTGCACTCTGCTCTAATTTCGACATTTGTACACCTATCATACATAGTCTTACCACACATTCGCCTGAGAGATCGCATTTCAACTGCATTCAATCTACATTTCGTCCTTCTTTTTCCAACACCCACGCTTCGCTACCATACATAAGGGTTGGTAAAATCTTTGAAATATTATGTATATCGAAATTTTCGATGTTAAAAATTTGTATTACCATCAATAGAAAATTTGTATTACATTCAATAGGGATGGAACGATCAATAGTGATGCGATAACGAATCGACTAACGGAAAGTCGATTGCTTGAAATATCTGATAATAGATTATACATTTGACTCTCTTGGTGATAATTTACTGTAGTATAAAAGTTGCGACAGCGGGAAAGCGTTCATGCAAGCAGTAGCAGCAGCAGTAGCGATCGTATTTCGTCCGTAAGTAATGAAACAATGGATTAATCTAGAATTACCCGAAACCGCGATCAGTTACCTCCGCCGTGTGTAATGTTATTCTAGTATTCCGGTCGGTAAGCGCTCTGCAGAGCTCTTCCGTTCCGGCGTTACGGAGATCTTGTCACTGGGGGGGGTTGTATCATGCCATCTCTTCTTGTCCGCCTTTTTTTTTTTTTTTGGTTTTTAAAAAACCCCCCTTTTTTGGGGAAGGGTTTTTTTCCCCCATAAAATTAATTTAAAAACCTTTCCCCTTTTTTTTCAATTCCCCCCCGTTAACGGTTTAAAAACCCCCGGGGGGGGGGGAAAAATAATTTTTTTTTAAAAAAAAAATTTTTAAAAAAAAAAAAGAAAAAAATTTTTTTTAAAAAAAAAAAATTTTTTTTTTTTTTTTTTTTTTTAATTTTTGGCCAAAATTTTTTTGAAAAATTTTTAAAAATTTAAAAAAAAAAAAATTTTTTTAAAAAAAATTTTTTTTTTAAAAAATTTTTTTTATTTTTTTGGTTTTAAAAAAAATTTAAAAAAACCCCTTTTTTTTAAAAAAAAAAAAACCCCCCCCAAAAAAGGGGGGGTTTTTTTTCCCCCCCGCAAAAAAAAAATTTTTCCCCCCCCCCGGGGGAAAAAAATTTTGGAAAAAGGGGGGAAAAATTTTTTTTCCCTTAAAAATTTTTTTTGGGTTTTTTTTTTATTTACCTTTTTTTTTTAATTTTTTTTTACCAATTTAAAATTTTTAAAAAATTTTTTTTTTTAATTTTTTTGGGAAATTTTTTTTAAAAAAAAAAAACCCTTTTGGGGAAAAAAATTTTAAAAAATTTTTTTTAAATTTTTTTTTTGTGGTTTTTTCAAAAAATTTATTTTTTAAAAAAAGGGGGGGGTTTTTTGGGGAAAAAAACCAAGGAAAACCCCTTTATTTAAAAACCCCGGGGGGGGGGAAAAATTTTTTTTTTTTTTTAAAGGGGTTTTTTCCCCCAAAAAATAATTAAACCGGGAATTTTTTTTTCAAAAAGGGGGGAAAAGGGGGGGGGTTTTTTCCCCCCCTTTTTTTTTTTTCCCTTTTAAAAAGGGGGGTTTGGGAGGGAAAAAGGGGAAAAAAATTTTTTTTTTCCCTTTTTTTTTTAAACGGGTTTTTTTTTTTTTTTCCGGGGCCCTTTTTTTTGGTTTTTAAAAATTTTTAAGGGAAAAAAAATTTTTTTCCCCCCTTTTTTTTTTTTAAAAATTAAACCTTTTTTAAAAAAATTTTAATTTTTAAAAAATTTAAATTTAAAAAATAAAAAATTTTTTTTTTTTTAAAAAAAATTTTTTTTTTAAAATTTTTTTTTTAAAAAAAAAAAAAAAAAAAAATTTTTTTTTTTTTTAAAAAATTTGGGGGAAAAAAGGAAAAAAACCCCCCCTTTAAAAATTTTTTTTTTTTTGGGCCCCTAAACCCCCAGCTTCATTTTGGGGTTTTTTTTGGGGTTAAAAACCCCCAAAAACCCCGGGGGGGAAAAAAGGGCGGGGGGGTTTTTTTTTAAAAGTTTGGGGGTTTTTTCATTTAAAATTTTTTTTATTTTGGGGGGGGTTTTTAAAAAAAATGGGGTTTTAAAAAATTTTAAAATTTTTTTAAAATTTTTTTTTAAAAATTCCCTTTTTAAAAATTTTTTAAAAAATTTTGGGTTTTTTTTTTTTGGGGAAAAAAAAAACCCCCCTTTTAAAAATTTTTTTTTCCCCCTTTTTTTTTTTTAAAAAAAATTTTTTTTTTTTTTTTTACCCCCTTTTTTTTTTAAAAAATTTTTGGGTTTTCCCCAAAGCCAAAAAAAACCCCCAAAACCCCCAAAAAAATTTTTTTTTTTAAAAAACCCCCCCAAAAAAAAAAAAATTAAAAAACCAAAAACCCCGGGGGGGTTTCCCTTTAAAAACCCCCGGGGGGGGGCCCCGGGCCCCTTTTTCCCCTTTTTTAAAAATTAAAAAAAAAAAAAAAAAAAAAAATTAATTTCCCCCAAAAAAAATTTTAAAAAAACCCCCCAAAAAAATTTTTTTAAAAAAAATTTTCCCAAAACCCTTTTTTTTAAAAAATTTAAATTTTAAATTTTTTTTTTTTTCCCTTTGGGGAAAAAAAAAATTTTTAAAATTTTTTTAAAAAAGGGGGCCCCAAAAAAAGGGGGCCCCCCAAAAAAATTTTTTAAATTTTTTTTGGGGGCTTTTTTAAAAATTTTGGGGGAAAAAACCCCCTTTTTTTTTTTTCCCCAAACCCGGGTTTTTTTTTAAAAAATTTTTTTTTCCCCCCCCTTTTTTTTTTTTTGGCCCCGGGGCCCCCCCCTTTTTAAGGGGCCCCCCCCCTTGGGGTTTTAAAATTTCTTTTGGGGAAAAAAGGGGGGAAAAAAACCCCCCCGGGAATTTTTAAAATTTAAAAAAAATTTTTTTTTTTTTAAAAATTTTAAAAATTAAGGGGAAAAAAATTTTGGAAAAATTTTTTTTGGAAAAAAAAAAAAAAATTTTTGGGTTTTTTTTTTTTTTTTTAAAAGCCCGTTTTTTTCGTTTCGGGGAAAAAAAAAAGGGGGTTTTTTTTTAAAAATTTAAAAATTAAAATTTTTTTTTTTTTTTAAATTTTTTTTTTTTAAAAAAAAAATTTTTAATTTTTTTAAAAATTTTCCTTTTAAAAAAAAAAAATTTTTAAATTTTTCCCCCCTTAACTGCCACGAAGTGAAAGCTACCCCTCTAGCACAATATTATAAACACCCTTATGCGTGGCTTCCCTAAGCTCCAACTAGCGATGACGTAATCTCACTTTTGATTAAAGGGATCATGACATACGGAAAAGAACATCATTCGATTGTACTTTTTGAGCACAGACAAATTGAAGTAAAATATAAATTAATGGTCCTTTCAAAATTGCGAGTAATCTGAAAATCTGTCATTTAAAAAATAAAATTAAAAAAAATTATTTTATTACTTCTGGAATTTGGAGTCCAGCGTTCTAGCCACAAGCGAGGTCCTTACAAAACGGCTAAATAACATTTGTTTAACATAGATAACTTTGTAAAAAAAATACATTAGTAATAAATATGAAAGATCATAGTTTTCGGTTGATAAAGAAATCCGTGCAAAATAAATTTATTCATTTATAGTAGGACCTAGGTACATACGTTTCCTTTACCTTACTTAAGTTTTAGTCCATAAATAGCATTTTAGTCACGCGGTCGATAAGATGTTATCAATCCAAAAGCTTATCACTACTTAAATAAATGGTATTAAGTAATATTAAAATTCTTATACAAGATCTGAATTTGTTGCAAAAACATTTTTAATCCTTTTAATTCAAAAAGAGCATGCAATAATGCATGTTGGTTGGTTGGTTGGAAGATGTTGCTTTTTAGCAATAAACCCGCCAATGTACGACATTGTACAACAAGTTGAAAATAAATTAATAAAACAACTTATTGCCGTTTAACTGTCAGTTTGACGTTTCGATTAAATTTCACAAATCTGTAATGGTTTTGAAATACCTTCATAACGTTTCTCGGCACTCGTTCGTCGGATAGGACGTAATAATACATCATAATCGATATTTTGTATCGATTCCCATACCATCCCTAGGCTGTGTGCACTCATTCACGCAACCCTAAAGCGACAGTACAATGTGGGGCTTTCTTACAAAGTGAAGGGGTATAAAATACCCCCTCTTGCCACCATGTGCGTGAGCCCTAATTATTATTATTAATAATAATACACGGCTTTGTCGCTCCGCATTATTCAATTCTCAACTCCTGTATCGGATATATTTACCGCCATTTTGGGTATAATGCCAACAAACGACGCTCATTTTAAAACACAATATTGCTTGTTTTTTTTCGACACATTATTGAATTTGACATAACTATACACTATGAAATTACCTACTTTTTTATGAATAATGTTTATTATTGACAAGATTCTACGATCACGTGCAGCTGTTCATTTGAATTTTTAAATAAAAAAATACTTATTAGTGAAATAAAATAAAAATGCTTAATGCTTAAAATTCAGTTTTAATAGGTCGAAGATGGTCTATACATACAAAATTTGTAAGTGACTTCTTTACTTTTGTTTTTTTATAATAAGTATGATAGTATACTAAAACCCAATTTCTGAATAGCTAATAATAATATGTTTTACTTAAAAAAACTTGGAAATCTCAACTAAAAAAATTTTTTTAATATATTTTATTTTATTTTCATAAATATCTTTTAATCTTTTAACAATACATGAACCAAATCTAACTTAAAAAGTCATGTGCGTAATGAGAAAGTGATAATGCTTAAATATTCGCCATGCGCATTATGTCAGTTTGGTGAAACTGCAGTGATGAATTCGTTATTTAACACGGTTAGAAATACAAAGTACACCACTTTATGAACCCCGGGTTCGGTTCCGGAGGCAGGTGACGGGTGACGCGTCTGGGTAACAATTTGAATACCTAAATTATGACAATAGGCGAGCACGAGCCCCAAGTTTATCCCCCCTGCCCTGTATAACGTGCCTTGTTCTGCTTGTTCTCGTACAAACTGGAATCAGGGGTAACCAACTACGAGACCATTATTGTCCGTTTTGTTAATACTGATTGTTATCGGAATTTATTATGCTTTTTGAATGGTTTGTGCGTTTATATTATTTATATCACCTACATAATTATATCGTGGCTTTTGAGTAGACAATTTAAGGCATTTAAAGCATATCATCCTTACATCCTTACGTGGATGCCTTCGAAAGATTATATTACCATCCAATATTCTCTTCTTCGCTTTGTATTATGTATTTGTAAAAAATATAATAAATTAAAAATAAACAAAGTATGTATTTTACATTTTCTCGTATCAACCAGAGCATAAACATTTTGCTATGTTATTATGAAAATATTTATAAAACCATGATCAACAGTCTTGCGTCTAATTACTATAGCACTTAATTATTGATAGAAGTGTTTTGACTACAAGCCAGTATTTCTATTAAAACCAGTAAAAACAATTGCCTGAGTATTTAGAAACATTCAAAAATGCGCTAAAATAAGACACAATAGATGTTACTTTGGAACCGATTATTACATATGATTTGAGTAATTATTACTTATAATCAATTATAAGCGAAAGATTAAATGAAGTGCTTTTAATTATTATTATAGCGACCGTATTATGTTTTATAATTTTGTTTGATGCGTTTATTGCGACGTTAAAAGGGGTTATAAATATACACAATGTGGCACAAAGTTAATCACCCCAGTTCCAAAACAGTTTCGGATTACTGGCAACACAAATTGAGGGTTAAGTAGGGAATCGTTGGCGCGATGTATTTTCCCATAGAAAGCCCGCCGGTGTAGACTTGCCTCTATTATTGTATCCTCCGGTAAACATTCCCAGTGCGTACTCTGACAGCCGCCTTAATCAATAGGGAGGCCGCAAAGCGAGATTAAACTATAAACAATACGGTCGAAGTAAATGTAACCAACTCTCAGTATTGAACAAATAATTAAGAATCGGCTTCACGGTTGAAAAAGTAGTGATCAAAAAGAGTTTTTAACACAATAATACAAAATAAAAAATGTACGTTTTTTTAAGCTTTTCAAAATAATGTACTGATAGAATACACACTATTAGTAGAAGATTTATACACAGTTAATCCGAAAAAACAAATAATTATTTTTTATTGCATTATTTTTACCTATTTTTTAAACAAAAAAAAACTACTACTTTCCCTTATCCGCACCCCAAAGGTGCATAGGGTACCGGTACACCAAGTGCAGTGTATCTTGATAATTTTTATTACATGAAGGTAAGATGTAACAAAAAACAGCACTGTAAAATAACTTTCAACTGCCATAAATGTAGTGTTTTAGTTTTTTTTTGTATCTTTAAAAAAGTCGTATCATGTGAACCGTGGGTTCTATGACACCGTGCATAATTATTAAGTACCGTAGTTTTCAGAAGTCGAGTACCAGCACTTAAAGTTACTAAACACTGAACTGCACCATTATAATTGTTCACGGTTTAGTGATACATTTCGGTTTACCTGAACTTCTTACCTGATTTCCCTGTGTTCCTGTTCTTGTTCTTGTTTCTCTACACTCCCCTCTTCTGTTAATATTGTAATCTGTTTGTTTTGTATTTCACGCTTAAGAGCTCTTAATTCTGTCCGAATACCTCCTTAACTTCTTACCTGTAAAAATATGAATTTTATTAGGGCGTCTAAATTGCGGTTAGTAAAATTTAATAAAACTGAACCTTTTCGCCTTTTGCGATTAACAAATTACAAACTTAACTGTTTTTAAGATTGAATTAAATGAAATTATGTGAATTGATGTAAAAGTTTTAAACAATAAACTCGCTTAATTCTACCTATCTTTTCTTAATTCTAACTATTTCTAACTCATTCTGTGAAATTTGATTCCTTATTAAGTTTTTTTTTATTTTTAAATAATCAGTAATAATGGATATCAATTTAGATTTTATTTGTACACCCTTACATCATTATATTTATAATCAATTAATTATGCTTCAAAATATAAATACATTTATGGATAAACGTACCCGTTATTATTCTTGTTCTTAACTAATTTATTTGACTCCGTTTAAAGTCTAATGAATACCTATTTATTAATAAAATGATTATATTACGTAATCTTCGTTATCATATTACCAATTAATAAGTTAATGAATACCGCAAATATAATGTGAGGCTTGTAAACCAGAATTTAAAGCGTTATATAACGTTCATGATCGTAAAAGTAAACGTGTATCAGTAGTATGATCTCACAAAGTAAACACAGAATTCACCCCTTAATTCTGAATACATCTTTTCATCCCCTATTTAGTCCTGTGAGCCTTTATACCAAACAAAATTGGTACAGAAAGGCGTAGAAAGGGAGCGTTTTAACGCTCAGTTGTTCCGCTAACCGAAAGGGGTCGATTCATTCCTTTTTATTCCTTTACGCGATAAGCATTATTCGATACAACAGATTGAAGAATCACGGTTTTGTCGACAGAATGAGCATTGTATGGAGTTAGGCAGTAGGCAGCTACAATGGGGCAAGTATTGATCAGGGATGGAGTGCGAGCCCTTCATTATTCAAGGGTGGCTTTCTGGGGGTTGTCAATGACTCTGTAATATTAGGGTGGGCCCGCTCAGCTACCGAGGGCTCCTAAACCTTATAAAGAAACCTTTTCTTTTTAAAATATTCATTATTTTACCGCTTATGATATGGTTTGTTTTTTGCTTCTGTATTAACATATTTCACAAATACTTTATACTTTGCTTTACCAATTTATCTCCGGTAATTTAAAGATTTATTTTTATGTTTTCGTGCATTGTTTTCCCAATTTTTCAAAATATAAACGTTTGTTTCATCTAATTTGACAGTACATAATTGTATATTCCAGCGGTATCATTTGATATAAAAACAATCAAACTTATTAGGTGGATTGTTCCCACCGAGTTCTCACTCGAGTAGTAGATTGGAGGGGGTCTATCTATCTATTGTTGGTAATTTCCCCTGCCATTAATCGATCCCCCTTCCTCTCAGCACACAGACTGTCATATCACCTCTATAGTCTACCACCACCCGACATGGAACACTGCTGCTCCTAATTCTGTCATGGCTGTAATTGAACCCTGCACACTGCACACTGCACACTATCTCCCACCGAACAAACACTTATCCACCGAGACCGTATAACATAAATAATAATTCTCCTTTCCAATCAATTTAGATTCGACGTCTTTAAGGTCATCCCCAAATTCTGTTGTGATTCATTCAAGTAAACCTTTATGGTCTGAGTCATCAAAACTTTACGATTTTCCTTAAAAGCTTTTTATTAGCTTTAAGTGTGTATATTCTGTGTGGTCCCGTGTCTTTATTGCGGCGAATTTGTGTTGTTACCTTTTGGGAGTTGCTCATACCTCGTACCCACAAGAAGAACATCCGAACTACATTTATTTCAATTTGTTTTCGTGTCATTTATACATGATTTAGTAATAGTTTGTCAATGTTTTGCTTTATTACTTTCTCAATTCAGTTTCATTGTTCAAGGCCTAAGTAATTAAATTTTTGCACCATCAAGTACTTTGAACGGTTCGTATCTACATAATAAATTCTAGACGCGATGTCTTCTTGACTGTTTTATTTTCCAAGTGCCTCGTAAACGCACATGTTTCTGTATTACCGATACTATTCTCGCAATTTTGGTAAGTTTCCGTAGGGTGCTATTGTTGGGCTCGGGTAGGATTCGTCAAATATGTCAAAGCATGTCAGGTAGGCGGAATAATAATTCTTCTTTACCTTTTTTTGCGACTGTCCGCACACATTTCATCATTTTAACGGACAGAGCTTTCGGGCAAAGCTCTCGAAACACAGCGGTCGAATTTTTTCTGCTTCCGCGAAGTGCGAAGTGCGAGATAATTAGGGTCTTTGACTAAAACTTGCCGATGCCTGAACATCGCACGTGACAAATACTGGACTTTTGGAGTTCAACAAATTATTTGATGAAATTTACTTCTAACAATCTCGCGTACATAACTTAGCATCATTATTTATTGGATGTTTTCTGGTATATTTTACCCCAGTTGCTTGGGTCTCGAGACGTTAGCATTTTTAGCTTCTACAGCTTATATTTTAGTTCACACGGTTCTATTTGATTGTTCCTTGGGTCTAATATTAAAAAAAATAACGTTCCCATATTGAGTATTCTGTCTCGGGAAACTTTTTATTATTTTAAATGGGTTCAGATGCAGAGAGGCGCGAGGGCGTCTTGCTTTGGCTGCATAAATACATAATTCAGGTGCATTCTTCACTCCATCTTCACGCTGTATTCTGTCAAGTGTCTCGGCACCTAATAAAAAATATATACTAATTCGCCTTGTTTGTTACACAAACAAGCCGCAACAGCCTCGCCCTTTTCCCATGGCGCGCTCTGATTACATTGTACATTATTTCGCTATTCGCTCGCGGGCGGAAGATCAGTTTTCAGAGATATTTTACACAAGTAAAAAAGGTGTGATTTGTTTATTGGCTTCAATTTGATCAATGAAAGCCACGAGTAAATGATTTGCCCTTTTCACTCACAAACTCCATATCACCTGTCTCGCTTCGTTCCACTTGATGTCACACGAAGTTTACTGTAGACAAAGGGTGCTGATTTAATCCAATTTATTCCCCAGAAATTGAATGCAGTCGCGTTTCGATTTTACCAACTCCAGACAACGAAAGTAATGAGATCCGTTTATTAATGTCGCATTTAAACCCGACGATTAAATGTAATTATATTAGGACTCCTCTACCTTTCACACCTCCTAATACAGAAGTGTTTAGTGAATACAATATAATGTGTAGATATTTAAGTATGTCGCAATTGTCCGCCATTCTTTCTATCCATTAGAATTGCATACAACCTGAACTCGCTTCACCTTGCCTCGGTATTTGGGGCACTCTTATCTCTTATTGTTTATTATTTCTAATTGGAAGCGAGTGATAGTCACGGCCTTCTCGGCTAAGTAATACGCTCAATTTGTTTACTAGGAGTCTTATTAATCATCACCATCTCTACTGTACTTAACCGATTCAATTACCTCCGAGGCTTAACCTGATCCTTAAAGGGGTCGTGACTCGTGACATTTAGTTGACCTTAATATTGGGATGTAAAAATTTCCCGCACTATTGTCTGTGACTCCTGAGATAATCGATACGTTCAGCAGATAACCTCATAATTAGTTCGTATTTTGTGTTGATGTTATGACGCTGAAATACAAACATATTTCTCTGTTCTCAGACCGTCATGCCTCGGTTTCTCAAGGGTTCTGTGAGAATGTGAATTCGTCCTTTTCTGTTCAAATACTTTTGTACCGAACCATATACCATTTACCATTATATACACACATGGTTCATCTGGCTTTATGAATGACATACAGTCGAGGCCCCAAAAACCCGTTTATCGGTGCACATTATCAAAAGGCATCGATGTTTCCATCTTTAGTGACTTCAATATTAAAAGAGCATCCCTAATTTGTGGGAACTTTTTACTCTGGGAGGCTTTTCACCGGACGCCGAACTAATCTTTATCGATCTTGCTGGTACGGCCCAGTGTCTCGTTCCTAAAGGATGGGACATGGGACGTTCTAGACCCGAGGAGAAGTGAGTGATCCCATTTTCCCAGAATAGGGACAAAGGACCACCAGTCCCGAAGTGAGCACAAATATTTTGATCCTCTACCGGAGCCCTGTGTCGGCCCCAGTTGGACCCTTTGTCAGCGCGCCAAACAAAAATCTCCAAAGGAATATTTACGACCTTCGAGATGGGTGTATTCAAACGCTCCGTTCGCTGGAAAATCTGTTCAAAATGTTTGTTTTATCAATTATTTAGACTTTGTACTGTACTCCCATATTTTAGCTAATGAGTGGTGGAATTTATCCAAAGTTTTTTTTACATAAATGATGTGCATTTTGCCATCAACTAATATCCTAGTATTTTATGTATGATACCTGATATAATTTACTTCATATTGGTAGTAGAGAGACGTTTTCTTTGATTAGTCATCTATCAGTTCTTCTCGTTATTTGTAAAATAATAATTGCGTGAAACAAACAAAATTTGTTTATCTTTACGTTTATTTTATCTCTTAATCACGTGACACTTGCATTGAATATTGTTTATTTCGTATATTCCCGCTCTTATCGCTATCATTTCGTCTCGCTGCTACACTTGGATGCGCAGAATTACTAAAACCTTAGAGAATCGCACATACAATTTGTCTTTATCGCTAACTACATGTACTATAATTTGTTTATCTAACTAACTAGAGCAGGGTCCCCGGTTAATCGATAAGAATTCTCTTGAAAATATTCCTAATGCATAATTGATCAATGCACAAGTTTGCGACGTTTTTTTTTTTGTTATTAATTTCACATTCGCTCATTTGAAATATCGGAGACTTCAAAACCAATACAGTTTGCACAATCTCCTTATTATATTACCCGACTGTTTTGACGTGTGATTTCATTTAGATGTGAATCGTCGGTCTTACGGGATCATAACTCGGGTGTTTTGCGCAATGACATAACCTCGTTTGAATCCCAAACGTGTATCTAGATAGTTTAGGAAAGGTTAGTAGGCTGTCGTACAAATTTTCAATCGGCGCTTTAATCGAAATCCTTATCAGGCGACGTAGAAAAAGTAACCGAGTTCTAATGAACTGCTCGACAGCTACCGGGTATCAGAATCTACAGGCTGTCAAATCAAGATCATGACTTAACACATCGCATCATCGCGATCGGGAATTAATCGAATTAGATCAACAGTCAATCGGAAAGTTGGTCATTCGTGTACGCGAGACTCGTGCCGGAGCAGTAAAACTGTGTCATTTTCTTATTGCAGCCCAGAGTTTACAAAATGTAAAACTTACGATTAGATTCCATCAGCTTGGCGCTTTCGACATTCAATAGTCCGATGAATGCGTCGCAACAATTAATAACATATTTCTGAAGTCCTTATATTTGGACGATTGCCCAGTCTTCGTGGATTGAAATAGCCTCATTCAAAACCGTTACAATCCAGCCGATAAACATTGTGCTGGATATTATTTGAAATATGAACTCAACCTCGGTAGATTTTTGTATTTTGTAAGTTATTTAGCTCGCTGTATCGGAGTTTCGACCTCGCCGGAGCAAATCGACCTCAGGCGGAGTAGATTGACGTTTGTGGCATCTTGAAATGTGCCGGACTAAAATTATATTTAGTTTCCCCTTCCGAGTCTTATATCCGCTCCGAGGTGTCGACTATTGGGGTGCATAATCTTTCCCTTGACTTGTGATACATTATAAAACTAGTTTAACAAACTAATTTCTCGTCCGTAACATTCTTATAAGTTTTAAATTACAAAAACCTGTTAACAAAAAAAAATCGATCCACTCTAATGTTGTTATTTTTTTTAAATGTCTTAAATGACAAAAACCTGTTGAATTACTCAAAGATAATATTTTCTATTTATAATGATTAGCGCGTTGGACTGCTATCGTCTGAGGTCGAGGCTTCAATTCCCGTGAGAGTCAACATGAAATTTTTATTTTAAAGTGTGTTTTTTTCACACTAATATTTCATATATGGTACCTACCTTTGACTGGCACTGATACGTAAGACTGATTAATCTTACTTATACTGGTGTAAGTACTAGCTATGCCTGTGCAGTATAAATATGCACCATTGTTTGCGGGAAGGGAATGAATGAAATGAATGAATTTTGTGGCTTGTTGGTGACCTCTGGTGCGTACGTAGCATGTGCCACAGCTTAGCACACCGAGTCCCCTAGTTATATTCCCATAATACTACTCATCCCCAGTCCTCACAATCGGTACAACATTGTACCTACATATATACAGTGGTGTTGCACATGTGGGACTAGGCCTACCACGGACATTCGGGACCTCCAGACATTGAACTTGAGACCCCGAGTTCCTACCTACCTAGTACTACTCTCCCTCTTCTCAATTCTTTACGTACGATTAGAAAATATGTACTTTATTATGATTACCAGGGATAATTAATATAACTAAAAAAAATAAATTCATATAAACGTAAAATCAATCCAATTCTTTCAATTTAGAAACATTTAATAATAATAATACTTGGATAATTTCTAAAGCGCCATTTTTATGAAAAATCACCTCAAGGGTGCTGTACATTGATATTACTTAATTAATTCCAGAACAAATACATTTAAAAATGAAAAAATCGAGCGAACATTTAAACAACGATAAAATGATTTTACTAATAGGTAAAGTACGGGATCTCAATTCGTCTTACAGCTGTTTAGTATCTTCTTATTCCACATTTCATCAAAATTTTTATTATTTTATGATTTATTTAACTTTTTATGATAATATGTTTAAACAAACAAATAATTAATAACCTGATAAGTGCCTACTTGAGTTGTGTTGACTATAACAGTTAACCGTTTCCGCGCGGTAGTTAGGAGTTAGGAGTTGACTAACTATGGTTAGTGTAACTAATAAACACATGGTAACAACAACTGGCGTGTAAACATTTTTTAACTCCCATATCCATGAAGTGTTTTGTTTCTTTGTAACCATTACAGAAATGGATACTAAGGGCATACTCCACCGCGTGACTCGCGGTCGCTTCCCGTACAAACGTATTCCTCGATTTTCTCCCTGGAATTTAACATTAGAGCAATGATTTTTTCACACATTTTAGATATCGACCAGATGCGTGTTTGTATCGTCTTATTTTTTTTGATATTTTAGTTTTTAAAGGAGATAAACAAATTATTTTAAAAAAATAAGGCGATACAAATACGCATCTGGTCGATACCTATCTCAAATGTGTGAAAAAAATCATTGCTCTAATGTTAAATTCCAGGGAGAAAATCGAGGAATACGTTTGTATGGGAAGCGGCCGCTAGTCACGTGATGGAGTTAATGTTTTCTTGAATTTTTTCTCGAATAAAGAAACAGTTTGCGGCGCCTTTATTTATATGTCCTGCATTTAGTTTGCTATAAAAAAATTAACAACTCATTAAAGTAACAAAGTTGTTGCGTTTTATGACTTCACGATATTTATGCTTTACCGCAATAAAACGCAAATATGGCCGCTATATTTAATTTTTTTATAAGTTTTTTTATAAGCTGATTCAGGGAGAATTGGGAAGTCATCGCTCAGTCTTCAAAGTTAATTAATTCAATTTCTTTTAATTATCCTTCATTAAACCAACGGACCACATCGCTGGGACTAAACCCGTTGACTATTTGGCCCCCCCTCATTTTGTCAACACTTGTGTTAGTGCATGTATGTATACGTAACATTATAATACATTATTACATTTCTTATTTGTTAATGTGTGTGCAAGCTATCGGTTATTTTACACAATAGTGATTGACATTCACACACGCTTTTGTAATTAAATGAAATTTACCAACACTACTAAATCGTTAAAAAAAAATTATTTACGCAATGTGTAAACAAGAAGCCACATGTAAATAACAAAAATACGTTTTTTTTAAATATAAAAACACTTCACAATTTCCGATCCATTCTAATGTTGTGAATTTTTTTTTAAAAGCAATATTTATTGTGAAACAAAAGCTAGTGTGAATTGAATCATTTTCGCATATTATATTTTCAAATATAAAATACTTGAATATTAACATTAAAAATTCTGGGCAAATATTTTTGGTAGGTAGTATCTTCAAATACTTTTTTAAACACGTCTAGATCTCTAGATAAACATACTCTCCTCTATAAAAACTGCTCTATTGATATAGGATAAATACTGATTTTAAACAACATTTTGAATGAATACAAATACTTGTAGACAAATTACTGGATTATACCCATGCTGGGCTGATATCAGATATTAGATATATAGAGAAAGAATATTAAAAATATTCGAAATCTGTCGAAATAACAACTCGCAAGCGGATTGTTCTTTACATCTTAGATATATATACAAGTTTCAAAAATTTGTCATACATGGTTGTCAGATGACAGGCGGAATGGGGAATGTTGTAATTACGTCAAGTGGCCACTTAACCCAGCCAATGACAGGTCATAAGCCCTGTAAACGCCTAGATAACCCACATTCGTTTCCAGAGCTTCTCTGTCTCTGTTGAGATATCAATAATAACTGATTTTAAACATTATTTTACGTTTTAAACGGTTTTAAGTTGTTTAAATTCTTTTCGCATTCGCATTATTTCAAGTTATCTAAAAATCTTTTTGTGTATACCGACTATAACACCCCATTAGCGTCGCATAAGGGAAGTTTTGAGCCAATTGATCCTTTGTTTGGTTAATTTTGTCCCCCCTAATCTACAGGAACCCCAAACTTACAACTTCAATAAATAATATCTATTACATAAATATACTTACATAATCATCATGCATCATGCCAGTACTGTGGTAACTTTAAATTACCGATCATAAGGAAGTCCTTCAATATTATTAAAAAATAATCAACAAATTGGATGAAAATATAAATATTTAGATTGCGTGCATCCTTGTTTACAAACATTGTCTAATGCTTAGTAATTTTATCACTAGATGGCAGGGTAAACTCGCATGTGAAGTGACGCGGCAATTCACTGTATTATTATATACACAATTGTACATAAGTATGTATATACTGCTACTACCACTTTCTCTTATTCGCACCCAATGGTGCATAGGGCACTGCATCGGTACACAAAGCGCAGTGTATATCGATGATAACTATCATATTACTACGACATTTTGCTAATTTTTACCGTATTTAATTCTAGTCTATCGCAAGCAAATGTATTTTTAGCTTCATTTTCTTAAATCGTTTTGATGAATCTTGAAATACGTAGTATTTTTGTAACAGTATTGGTCTTTACCAAGTAAATTGCCCGGAGATAATTTGAATGAATCTCTATTTTAAGTTGAACATTTTTACTATCTAAAATAAAGAGCACATGTTACGAAATTTCTGAATGTGTTTCTTGTAGCTGTTATCTTAAAATTTTCCAGATTTCTCCAGATAGATAATATCTGAGTTTCTCAGTGGGTAAACTCTAGTCTAAAACCTTATTAAACAATACATCAAATTTATAAAATCCATCCGCTTATATTTGCCATCTTATATTTTCATTGTCTTTTCTTATTTATTATAAATTGTAATGAAATAGCGGTTTTTGTCAATTAGATTCAATTAATAACACGTTCAATTGAAATTACTTAATTTAAGTTAACAAATATTTTTTGTTCATTTAGGTGTCTACTGCCTAACAAAAAATTGTTATTTATTTCTGAGACATCAGGGTTTTGTTTTAGAATTTCAAATAAATAATAAACTGCATAAATCACTGTCATAAATAAACTTATTGTTTACATCTCAGAAGCACTCACTTTGTAGTAGGTAGTTACTTAGTTAAACTAAATATATTATATATGAGGTTTATTTATACTAAAACGGTGCTATATAAATTATCCATAAGAATAATATCATTTTTTCTTTCAATTGTAATTTATCTGTGTGCCTGGGTGTCGATTCGAAACTGGTTAGGAGAAAAAATAAAACAAAATACAACAGTGTTTAGGATAAACAAAGTCGCTTTATTCAGTACATTTGTATGTAAAAACAAAGTATTTTTATTTAGAAAGCACCTACCTACTCAATTAATTAATAAGTTTACAGTTGGTAAGGGGCAGTCAGATTATTCCTTCTCTGCCGACGGGAATACAAAAACTATTGAGTTCTCATGATGTAAAATACAACAAAATGAAATAAAAAACCACTTCCCGCCGAAAATAGGGGTAGCGGACCATTTATATTGATTTTTTCCCCGATCCCACGCCAAAAAAGCCCCTATTCATCACAAACCGAGGCTTCATTTTCGCCTAATTTTTATTATGATGCATCGCTTTGATCGCACGCCAAATCAGGTCTTATTTAATTCGGTGTTAAGTATCGTTTTGGCGTGATAATTTTATTCGATATCGGCGAATGAAGTTCACGCCAAAATAGGCTGTATCACGGTATGTTTACGTGTCATATTTACTTGTAAGTTTGGATTAATATTGGGGACTGAGGTCTTTTGTCGGTTCTATTGTATTGGTGATGTAGGGACATTGTGAGAAAAATGTTTCATTCTCAATATGTGGCTAATATTTCAGAAAAAAAATTAATTAATTAATAATTCTATTTTATAAGAAATGAAAATAATCCGATTCTACATTTTTAATACTTTGAATCGACACAGATTTTCTACCGAGTCCCTCATAAATTAATTAATAGTTCAGATATTATTGATATCCCAACATAGACAGAGAAACTCTGGAAACGAATGTGGATTATCTAGGCGTTTACAGGGCTTATGACCTGTCATTGGCTGGGCTAAGTGGCCACTTGATGTATTACAACATTCCCCATTCCGCCAATCAGCTGATAACCATACATGACAAATTTTCGGAACTTCTGTTATATAGTATGAATCATGCTGCCACGTTTCACTTTACAAGTGTTTTCTCACTGGTGACATCTGTTGAGAAGATTGTTAAGCATTTTTGGCAATCAATCTTTATTGGTGTAGGTAAGGCTCATCCGAACTTAACTACTTACTAGAAGACGCCTGAAGATGTCTCTCCAATTTTTATTTGCTTTATATTTTAACCAGATAATCCACATTCGTTTCCAGAGCTTCTCTGTCTCTGTTGGGATATCAATAATATCTGGTATTAGCCCAGCATGGGTATAATCCAGTAATTTGTCTACAAGTATTTGTACACATTCAAAATGTTGTTTATTGATAGTTCGCTTAACTGATGCAGTCCAATTCATATGCGACTGAAATTGTATATAAATAACCTTCATCGTATTGTATCATTTTCAGTTTTTTTATATTTTTGTGAAAAACCTGTTTAAATAAGAAATTACGTATTTAATTCATATGTAAGCAAACACAATTAATTAAATTTGTCCGCCTCGTAGCATAGTGGTAGCGCACTTGGCTACCGTGCACGAGGTCGCGGGTTTGATTCCGGTAGGGGGTCAACATGATATATTTATGCACATGTTATTTTCATATTAATACTTCATGTGTGATACCTTGGACTGGTTCCGAAGCGTAAGTCTGATCATCTTACCTCCATGTATTACAATGATCAAGATACACTGCACTTGGTGTACCAATGCAGTGCCCTATAAACCATTGGGCGCGGATAAAAGAAAGTAGTAGTAATTGTAAGTAGTATATGCAAATATTCGTAATTGCACATTATTTTTAGTAGGTAATATGTACTACTGTCTTTTTTAGTTGCAAACAAATATAGGAAATCAATGTTAAGCATAAAATTTAAGTACCTACTAACTTGTTTACTTTATGCATTTCAATAATTACTTATTGCCTTGTAATAGTGCAACTGATTTGCAAATCAGCGGAAATGGTTTTGCGTAAACGTTACCTTCTACCGGAAGTAGTTTTACGTTTCCTTGTCTTCTTTTTATTTCCGGTAACCGTGTTTAACTGAATCTCTTAGTATGAGATTTACTTTCGATCACTCTTATACCACCAAATATTTATCTTAAATTGCGTATGATTATAATAAATTATTGAATTGTTCCACTTTTGTGTTGACTAGCGAATGAAAGTCTTATTAAATAACCATCACGCCATTTCTCGCAAGGGGTAGGCAGAGATGACAGAACGCCACACCACTCTGTCCTGGCACACTTCCCTTACTTCTTCCATTTTCATGCATCTTATCATGCACGCACGTCGATTATTCCGATTTTTCACATGACCACTTTCAAGTGTACTTGATCAAGTCATGTCTCTCGCGGCCTTCCTCGACTTCTACATCCAGGCACACTCGCATCATAGATCCTTTTAGCCGTTCTTTTGTCGTTCATTCGCTCACATGACCAAACCATCGTATAAGACCTTTCTTAATTTTGTCAGTAATCCTTATCTCAGCCTTGCATTCTGCCCTAGTTTCAATTTAATTTCTAGTGATATATTATTATCATGTCATTACTTGTCAATATTTTTATTTTAGAACCTAGTACCTAAAATAAGTCCGCATTGTGGTGTAGCGGTAACGCATTAGGCTGCCGTGCAAGAGGTCGCAGGTTCGATTCCCGGTGGGTCAATATAAAATATTTATTTAAATGTGATTTTCATATAAAAATATTTCATATGTAATACCTTGAACCTTGATTCATGTAACAAATAGTCAAGATTCGATACAGATGCAGTGCCCAATGCACCACTGGGTGCGGATAAGGGAGAGTAGTAGTAGGTGCCTAGATGTAGAAACTTTGTGTTTTAAAATTATAATTTAGAGAAGGGTCTGCAGATAGGTTTTAAATATTCCGGCATTTCAAACAACCACCGCAACAGAGAAGTAGGATTTTGGGACTGAATAGTTTTTTTGAGCGTTCTACTACCCTCTCCCAATATAGATTCAATATACACACATCTTCATTATATAATTTTTTGTTTGATCTGCCCTTCCGGAGTTTCGAGCGTTGTGGCGTTCTCCTTTCTCAGAGCAGGCAAATACATAAATACATGACATCCCTAATTTCAGGGGTTGCGAACTGTTGGTCGAGGGGTCGGAAAGTTATCGTAAATAAACTATGCGAAATAAAGTATTCTTTGTAATTTTTTCTTCATTATAGTGAATGTTGTATTAGTTTTAGAAGCTAGATACGAAGTCGATTTAGCTATCACATTCATACATCTTCTCATAAGTTAATTCCATTTATTTATATGTTTTTGGGTTATGTTATTGAGTATAAACTACTTACTCATATTACAAATTATTTCAATTTTCGGTTTACTTTCTATTAGTCGTAAAAACAGTCCTAGAAAGTAGGAAACTAGATTTCTATTCTGTTGTCCTTGACTCGTACTTGTATGATTTTAATTGTTTAAATTTTAGTAGTGTTATTATAAAGCGCCGATGCAATTATTTACACATCACGAAAACAGGACTATATAAGTAATTTATATATTCATATACCTAGTACTGTTAATGATTAAGCAAATACATAGTTTAATTATTATTCAATTCCTTTTTTTGTAAACATTTTTTTATCTATCCTTTTCGTCGTCAAATAGATTTAAGTAAAAGATTGTCAATCTCTGCAGAGAACAGTTATATCGTCGAAAGGCATCAGGTAAAATCTGACTACTTTTTGTTTGTGTCGTCTGCTCATATACCATCATATACCCATTACCTATCTTCTGTTCCCGATGGCTCCTAATAACTATACCCAATTCCTATCCAACTCAGGGTACCTCTTTGTCTATTTAACATCTGAGCGCATCCAATCAACGTCCTTGAGAACGTATTGGACTTAAATGACGCTGCATAAGTTTCCCGTGATCTTAAAATAAACACCCACATGCCATACATGATTAAACATTTGTTTTTTTTTCAAAGGCCACTATAACTCTTAATTGTCCATGCGCTTGGTAGCTGCAATACAAATTATTATATGCATATCGTTCATACGTCGTTAGTCTTACGTTAGCAGTTAGTTTAAAATAAAATAATATGTATTTAAAAATAAATATATTCGGAGACAATATATTAAATATGGAGTAACAAAACTCTTAAAAAACTTACAACCCTTATCGATCTTGAGTTGGTGCATCGTAATAACATTTTTTTCCCTATCTTTAAAAGAAACTTACAGCCAGCAACGTTTTCGAAATGTCTGTCAAAATAAAAAGTGCATCTTCTTTAACTGTTGTTTTATTAATGACACAATTGGAAACGCTGTTTGATCAGTAGTTTCTTGCAAAATATAAACATCCCTCCTTGATTACACCTCACTTTATCTATCAATTGTACTAAACTTGTAAGTTTATGTGACCGATTGGAAGGAAATTAAACTCACTTCAGAAAAAATTTACTGTAATTTAATGTTTAATTATTGCTTCTTTAAAAAGTAATCATTACAAAAAGGTATTAGGTAGTAACTACAGAAAAAATATGCCTAGTATAAGCTTAAGTTAGTTTATTAGACACTGATCGCTTGTTGGAAATTTCAAATTCAGCGAAAATCGTCAAAAAACTCTTATTTGAATTAGTAGGTACTTACATGAAACTTACCTACAAAATATTACTCTAGTGAAAAAAATTAAACATATTTATGGAACAAAGGAATGAACATTAATTTATTGAATATCACACGCATGAAACAATACATTGGATTGAAGCGTAATACTGATCATCTTGGTAATAAAAATAATGAAGACACACTGCTAATGGTGTTCTAATGTAGTGCCCTATGCACCATTGGGTGTAGATAAGGGAAAGTTGTAGAAGATACTGAATTTATAATTTAAACAGTGTTTAATATGTAGGTATATACTCGTACATATAGCTTGACTGAAAGCTGAACACATTTCGAAGGTCCGTATTTTTTACGAGTGACTTTTTTGAGAACACAAAAAGTTGCCCTGATACCCGATGTTTACAAAATTAGCCTCAGATACCGACTTTCTGGGGTAAATGTTTTTTTGTCGATGGCATCCCATTTTTTCTAACAACGTCGCTTCCTGGCATTTCAAAATTAGAACGTCGTCGCTTTAAGGTCGGTTCGCATCGCGTGCTGTAGTCGATAATTATTCGAATTAATATAAACGGGGTAGGTAGACAACATTACCATTACGATCTTGTTTCAATGTTGCCAGAAGGGGATTTTCAAATAATCTCTACATTTTAGTATTAAGAACAGTTATATTGTTCGTCTTTTCACACGTGATTGTGTTTCTTTTTATACTTAATACAATGCAATGGTACTAAGCTTTTTATATAAAAAAATGAAATAATCTTTTAACGTAGGTCCATCACAATAGTCCACGTTTGTACATACTCGTATATACAGTACATATACCCAATATACCGTTTACGATAGCATTAATGATTAGTTTTTGTATTATTACGACTGTTGCTATAATATTCTGTGTGACCTTTAAATTACCTATCGATACCAACTTATTGTTTACTACCTACTAGAGAGTTGATATCGGAACTAATACTAATACTAATACTCATTACTGTATAGGTACACAGACTATTGTAATAGCACACACTCACGCGAACAGTAGTGGCCAATAATTCTATTTTATACGTCAATAAAAATTCCACGAGTTTTATCAGTTATTAAATACTGTGTTTTATTACAAAAGCAATAGGATTTTGATTATCTAAAAAACAACATTGTTAATAGAAGTAAATGTACCTACTTATGTGATAATTTAAATATTAAAAAAATCGTATTTGCGCTGAAGCGTAAGAGTGATCATCTAGCCTTTATGTAATAATCAAGATAAACAGCGCGTAGGTGTACTTTGGCAGTCCCAATGCGGATAAAGGAAAATAGCAGTAATAGTAATATTGTTTTATTAAACTTGATAATTGAGCAGTTAAACTCAATATTTGAAGCGCCCTTGAGGTATATTTATACGAAAACGGCGCTATATAAATTATCCATAAAATAATAATTATAAAAAATAAATAACTCAAAAATAATTCATTCACCGCCGTCTACTAGATACTACTACAACTACTTTTCCTTATCCGCACCTAATGGTGCATAGGACACTGCATTGGTGCACTCCTCGTTATTATGATTGTAATAAGCAGAACTTTTATTCAACATTTTAAAATAAGTTATTTAGATTGAAAACTTTCGAGGGATGTGCCTAGTTATATTCAATCAAATCATTGTAACTAAAAGCGCTAAAACGCTTAAAACACTTTTTTTTTGCCTTTTGGAAAACCTATTTCATGATGGGTACTCGCGAGAAAAATGAAATGATAACTATCCTGAGAGATAAAAAAATACGGTTATTTCGAGTTGAACTCTATTTACTATCACTGTTGAGTGGATAGGTAATAATTAATTGCAAAAAAATGCAAGAATTAAAATTTTCCACTCGTAACATTGTCCAAAAATCTCCTTAATCTCGCGCGAGGCATTAAATCTTTCACTTACAAATAAGTTTCGCTCTTTACCGCTCGTTAAAAATACTTTATCGTCAGTTAAGTAGTTAAACTGCGTAGATAGTGTTGTGTTCGCCACACCGAATTTACACTACAATAGTAGGTAGGTACGTACACACACACAAACACAAGTGCATAATGTTGTGATATGTGCAATAGGACAAAATGTGCATGTATTGTGCGGGTAGGTAGGTACTTGGACACAATCGCGAATGTTTTTGCAACGCACATGGTGAAAATGAAGGGAGCCGCCTTTCGCAGAAAAGAAATCTCGAGTGACAGCTATCTACACTCGTAGTGGTAGTAGGTATATAAGAATATAGGTGTACCTGTATAATATACATACACACAATGTCTTTGGTTGTGTGAGGTGCGCGCGTGCGCAGTGGATATATCTTGCGAATTCGAAAATGGGATGCGTTTGAATATCGAATGTTACCGCTTGGATCGTCCGAATTTCACATAATATAAGTTTTAGTCCACCGTTTTGCTACTCTCGAAATCTATGGTTTTAAGCTTACCGAATTTTATTTTTTCATCATTGATTTTTTCTCAAAACTTCTACTAGCTTTGGAAGCATTTTTAGAAGTAGTATTATATAAACATGTACATATAATTTTCCAACGAAGAAACGGAACATTTTATGTATCTAATACAGTAAAGTTGTAGGTATACCTAATCATATTATGTAGAGATGTGTAGGTACATGGTACCTACATGTGTAATGTGTACGTGCTAAGATAATAATAATAATAATAAAGTATTTATGTAAAATATATATTTTTGTTCTGTCCAACACGGCCGTGTCCCAAATATCGCCATTTTGTTTCAGTAAAAAATACCGTATTTACGGCAGTTTTACACAGCCAAGGCTTGTTGCAAGCTGATAAATTACCGGAGTGCATACGGCACAAGTATGAACTACATACGTACCTATATACCTGCACATGTAGGTACAATATATATATTATATTATATGGACTGTGTGTTATGCAAAACTCAATCAGCGAGACATTTCAGCACTGCGATCACCAACGTATCTGCATGTAAATACATTAATCGCAGTTGTTACGCGTAAATGTACATAGATACGTTGATGATCGCAGGGCTGATGTCTCCTAAAAGGTTTTTTACTGAGGATTTATTGATGTTTGTACCTACATTTTATTTAGCTAAAAATAATCATTTTTCACACAGACAGTATAATACTTTTTTTCTAATTTGTAGATAATATTATGTAAGTACTTATAAATCACATAAAAGTTCTACAATTTTAATTTTTTTATTGTTGTGTATTCATAGAATAAATCGGTGTAAAGGCCTGGTCCATTTTAATTATATATTCTGATAAAGTTTCATGCTTTTTTATATTTTTACAAAATTGTGGGTTGACAAACTTTTGCACATCGCCGTACATTATGTGCAACACATAGTATGTAATAATAATGGACTGCGACCAGATATTGTAATGACAGGTTTTTGCAATAAAGCAGTTGTTAATTTGGACGGTAATTGTTCCACTGATATTCTGGTAATCTCTCATTTCACGATTGAATAATAATTATTATTGTCAAGCGAATTTAAGCAAGTCACTTACGCTATCATTATTGTCCGGTCGCCTTGTAATGTAAATGTCTTAATGTAAAAAAAATTAAAAAATTGTTTTTAAAAAAAATATTTACTTTGATTCTAGACTTACAGACCAATTACCGACCTATCTTAAAATCTTTGCGCATACGTAAATAAAAGCTCAGTTATGGAAGAAATCCCGTAATTGAACAATTAATAGTCAATCCCTGGTTCCTTATATTATGCAACTTTCCAATAAGCGTGTTCGTAAGTTGTTGACAAGACCGCACTGTTTTCTTAGCTGCGTGCGAGAGGTGCCGCTATTAGTCTTATTACATCGTAATTTAAAGTTACAGTAAATATCGATCATTAATGCGACTGACAGCCAAAAAACGTGGACAACAAAACAACTCGTAATAAAAATTCGAGCGATCGTGAGAACCGAACGGTGCTATAATCGCGGCCGGAGTTACATAACCTCGCCTAAGAAATGTATTTGTCTTTAGAACTATTGTGATAAAGTGAGAAATATCTCGCCGGACGAATGCCCGTTGGAGAATCGACGATCGACGCCATTACGCCACAATTCAAATGTGGAACACAATTTCTTTTTTGCCCGCCAAAGCAGACCAAACATGACGTAAAACCATCGAAGAGCGAACGTTCAAAATGTTTCTCTGTTCTATGATAAATAGATAGAAAGCGCATAAAGCGACACGATTCCGAGCTGCCGCGATAACTGTTTCATTATTTGTATCATTACTCGTCCGTTACGTCATTTCCTAGACTTTCAATCCGAGGAACGATCGAAATGTTTTAGATTTAAAATGGTCGGAAATTGGAATGCGAGCGTTCACCGTGAATACTCAGCAAATACACCGTAAGATCAAAATGTGTATGTAAACATCGCGCATTGAACTTATGTAGGTACTACCTATTTATTATGTCTTCTAGATTTCCGGCTTAGGTACCATATTTATAATAATTATTATATGTCCTCGCTCGCAGCTAATTCATTCACAGATTTTACGTTTAGGTAGTAAACTACCCATTTTTTGTGTATATTCAGCAATTCAGCATACCTCAATACTTTTTGTTAAAATTTTGTCCAAACCTCTGCACTTTTGTTAAAGTAGGTACTGTTCGATAATTCTTTGAATAGCGTTCAGGTAGCGCAAACGAACACGTCGGAAAAATCTCTCACAAACGCACGATGAACATTCAAATATTCATATTCAATTAGATGAGTTCTTAATTCTTCGTTAGGTTCTCTAATTTCTTATCTGCGCCGATCGGCGAACTTGTTGATTTACAAAATGGAGCACAAATGTATTTTAATGTTGATACTTGATACGAGTTTGTTATGCAGCGCTGGTTAAAAAACACGAATGCTCCGATGATAAAGTAAATTATTCTTTCCGCCGTTTGAATCGCTGGATTTCTAGTTATATCTATAAATTATTCGGATTTCTCAGCACATTGGCACCGCAAGATTCCCATCACTAGCTGTGATGCCAGCTAACAAGGATAAGATGTCGCAGAGCTGTAGACCTTGCTAAAGTTTCAAGCATAGTACTGTGTACTGAAGTAGGTACCTAAACGCCGCCAGACGATCACAATACGCGACATTGAAGCAATATGTAGCTACTGTGCAGATAGTGGAATCAGAGAAGAAATATATAAATTGTTTTTATTATTAGTTTCTTAGTTTGTAATTCCGCACATTACTCGGAGAATTCCTGATCAGGCTTGCTGGTTTTCCTACCGCCGCATACTCCGCTGGAGTTCTGACGACTGTTTGGTTAGGTGCTATGGAAATGTGTTTTTTCCAATCGATGCTGTGTGCTTTGTCTCGAATTAATTCAAGATCAACAAATGTTCCGCTCTCGTTCGTATTAAACTGATACTCCAGAGTCAGATTTTTTACTCTTCCATCACTAAGCGTCCTTGAAGACCATCAAATCTGCATGTAGGTGTAGGTTACCAGACTCTCCGTCTGACTAGACACAAAATGGCCCATTTTCAAGAGTCAAGGAAATAATTTAACAAATTTACTATCCTATTATAATTTGTGAAAAATCAAAACTGTATTTCAACGACAAATTCAATTTTCCGGAGATGAATCTACACATTTCCTTATTTCAAATCACATCCGTACACTCAATCAACACCTTGCTGATCACGAAATTTAGCAAACTATCCGCAAAATAAGCGCAGTATGTGTTAGGATCAATTTAATAAAATATTCGTAGATAGATACCGTACAACTACCTACCTACCTTCTACAGGTTCTTTACGCGGAGTGCTCGGCGTATTTTTTGAGCGATTTGAATTGAGCTTTTCGTAGATCGTCACAACTCTTTTTATTTTTACCTACCCTCATATCCTTTATCCCATTATTATTATAGTACGAGTATTTTGAATTATTGAATAATTTTTATAGCACTTTTTTACGAGAAATTGCCTCAAGAGCGCTGTCATTTTTAATTACCAATTATATTTGTTTTGCTGCCGCCTTTTGATCTCCTGAAAACTGAATATATTTAAAAAAATAAGAGCTTCCTGTTACCCATTTTTTTTATAGAATCCATACACATTATTTTCAAATATCGGTATCAGTTATGTGATAATTTTTTCGAAGCTTTGTGGCTGTCAATAAATCCGAAATGTCATTTTAAAAACATCAAAATTTCTCCTAATAATGTTTCAAAATTCATGCCTAATAATGGACCACGCTGGCAGTTTCTCTCGACCATAGCTTTAGAATAATTGTTGGTTTTTATTAATATGTCAACTAAGTTGAGTGTTTCGGTTGTCTCCAGGTATGGCGGCATGCCCGCGGCGGGCGGCATGAACTCGGGCGGGGAGACGCAGTACGGCGCCGGCCCCGCTCCCGCCCCCGCGCCCTCGGCCATGGTGGCCGCCGCCTCCCCCGCGGGTCTCACCATGCAGGACACTCAGTCGTTCAACCAGGTAACTGTACTATCATCATTATCATTCCATATCAGCATATGGATTCCACAAACTGCCTCCAAGGCTTGCTGCATACTATTAAGTACTATACTCAACTGAATATCATCCTCATTACTGGAAATTTCAACCAGCTCCTCGAGCAGGTTGTGGTTCGCGTTGAGGGAGCAATGGGGCAATGAAAGGACCCAAAGATTTTCATTGCATTAGACTTTACAGTCTAACGACTCACTCATCCACCAAAACCCCTAGCTAAATTTATGTGTTTCTCTCCCTGTTTCAGATGCAGAATAACATGGGCATGGGGAATCCCCAGTACGGGAATATGAACGGCTACGGCCAGCAGCGCACACACAATCCCAACATGACGTCCATGGGCGGGATGGGCGGCATGGGCTCCATGGGTCAGAACGGCATCAACCCCAACATGAACCCCATGGCGCAAATGGCCAACATGGGCATGGGCGGCATGCACTCCAACATGATGCAGGGGAAGATGGGGGCGTACCCGCGGCGGTTGGCGCCCTACCCGTCCCCGGCCATGCACATGAGCCAGAAACGCCAGCAGGGCTACATGAACCCCGGGGGGGCGCAGTACCCCGCGGGGTACGGGGCTCGACCGGCCTACCAGGGTCAATATCCCCCGCAGCAGCCGCTGGGGCCCACCATGCGCGCTGGCATGCGACAAGGCACGCCGCCCTATCCCTCTCAAAACCAGTACTTCGGGGGCTTCCACCAGACCAACGGGGGCGCGTACCCCGCGGCCCAGGCGTACGGGGGCGCGGCGCAGTACGGGGAGGTGCGCAGCGTGAGCTACCAGCACAGCCCTGTGCCCGGGAACCCCACCCCACCCCTCACCCCCGCCGGCAGTATGCCCCCCTACATCAGCCCCAATGCCGACGTGAAGCCTAACTTCAACGAGCTCAAACCGCCGCTACCTATGCAGAGTGAGTGATCCCACACACTAAAACGTTTATAACATTTTGACAATTGAAAAAATTTTGACAATTTTATAATAATAAATTTCCTAATTATTCATGTCATCAATATTCAAGAATATAGCTAACTTTTCCAAATGTACAACCTAAACAATTTTCTAATTTTCATTAGAATTCGGACATTTTTTAGCCGTGTTTTTAAATGGTATTGTGTACCAATTGAATAATAAATAAAATAATTTAGTCGCGAATTAACAATAATTCTGATTATATTATTATTGTTTCACTGAGCTCTTGTGAGTAAATAGATATAATTTTATCTTGTCAATAGAGTTTTCTCACATTCGCAACAGCGAAAATACATAAAAAAGGTCACTGATTCATTTTTATCATTCGTGTTTGTTTGTATTTGTCATTAACAATGGACAAATAAAACTCACGACACAAGTTGGAGGTAAAATGTCTGTAGGACACAGTAGAAGTGTCGTACATAGGCCTGTCTAGCTTCTCATAGTTCCCATACATGTTATTGTCTGATACTCTGACAATGATTCTTGGGAAAGCCATTGCCAAGATCATAACAGTTTCTTGTTCATTGTTTACAGTTTATTTTATTGTTCTTGCTGTAGTTTTGTTGTGTTTGATATAAATGTTGATTATTTCGTTGGTTTTGGTTACAGATGATGAACTGCGCTTAACATTCCCAGTTAGAGACGGCATCATTCTTCCCCCCTTTAGACTAGAACATAATCTCGCTGTTAGTAATCACGTGTTTCAGTTGAAACCCACAGTTCATCAAACTCTAATGTGGAGGTTAGTATAACATCTACCAAATATATTTACTAATACGAAATATTCTTCCATCTTCTGGTATTGGTAACAGAAATCAGCCAATACTCTTCACAGTCCATATCCCGTCCTGTTATTCAGTATTAATTTAGTCCTGTCCATTTCCTCATTTCCTCCAAGAAAGCTTTATTCAATCAACATCAAGTATAAGAATTCACATTTACTTGCAGAATGTGACCAAGACACTATAGTTTTACCACACTATAATTTGCTTTTGCAGTGGCAAGTGGCAAGCAAGGAGAGTAGAATATTTCAGCTGGAAGCACATCTAAATATGAAATTAAGAAGCTTTCCACCTATCTTGGAGTGGCAGTCAACATATTAACTTATACAACATTCTTTTATACACTCTTCAGTTAATACATATATTAATTTTCAATACTGTCCTTGCAGGTCGGACCTAGAGTTGCAACTAAAATGCTTCCACCACGAAGACCGGCAAATGAACACCAACTGGCCGGCTAGTGTGCAGGTCTCCGTGAATGCCACTCCCCTCATCATCGACCGAGGGGAGAACAAGACGTCCCACAAACCCCTCTACCTGAAGGATGTCTGCCAACCCGGCAGAAACACCATCCAGATCACCGTCTCTGCCTGCTGTTGTGTGAGTATCCCATAATGAGTTCTCAATATTATTTAATAGACTGGTTTTATCAAAACAACCAGGAATATAGATTTAGCGATGCAATCCAAATTTTGAAAAAAAAACGGCTCAAAATAACACAAAAATCTATCATTGTAATGGAAATTTTAAAATGCCTTCAGCTTCTCCAATTTCTACATTTAACGTTTCTGTTAGTGTCAGAACCGATCCCCAAATTTAAAAAATCTACATATAAGTCCTTGGCACTCTTATAGGATTATTGGATTTGACTCTTGATTATTGGATTATGTCAATTATTATTGATATTTCATAATTTAATCTAACTAATGACAGGCCACAGCTATTCATAATATTCCCTTTAAAGAAATATCCCTTGTATCTGTTGAGATATCAATACAATTCTAAATTCTAACTGTTCAAACATTGGTCTTGATAATCCCGTGACATTCAGTATTGTTTCTCACTAAACCAAATGTCCAAACATAATATTGGCGCCGTATTTGAATATTTTCTTTTATTCCAGTCTCACCTCTTTGTCCTCCAACTTGTCCATCGACCGAGTGTCCGGAGTGTTCTGCAAGGATTGCTCCGCAAGAGGCTCCTCACGGCGGACCACTGCATCGCCAAGATCAAGAGGAACTTCAGCCAGACCAACACCAGCAACGGTTCCAATGGGCCGGGGATGGATAGAGACCGAGATGCTGTAGAGCAGACCGCCCTAAAGGTGTCTCTCAAGTGCCCGATAACGTTTAAGAGGATAACTCTTCCAGCGAGGGGGCACGACTGTAAACACATACAGTGCTTTGATCTTGAATCCTACCTGCAACTCAACTGTGAAAGAGGTTCATGGAGATGTCCTGTTTGCAAGTGAGTATTAAGTATCTTCATCCCTTCTCATTTGGACGAAGCGTTTTTTATCAATAACATTTTGAGTGTGGCCAAATACTGGTGGACAAAAACTCTTTACATCAGCTTGAAGACCACTTTTTTTTATGTTTTGTATCTCTTCTGGACCAATATCATCATTCTAATAAACTTTATCTTTTACTGTTATTATTTTCCACTTATCAAATGATATGGCATGTTTCTTAGGATGTTTTGCCTACTAAATATATTTATTTCTGTGTCTTTGTCATTTATTGAGTTGTTGTTTATTAAAACTAACTAAATCTATACAGAATCCAAACTAAATGACTGAAGTCTCATATTATTCTGCTGTGCAGAACCTAAACCGGAGTAAGAGCAAAAATTAAATTGACTTCTGTACCTACAGGGCCCATGTTGGCAAAGTTCTGTGTATTGCCGATACTTTTGGTCAAGTTGAACCAAGAGTGTTTTTGCTTTTACTTGGCTTTGCATGGCAGTATTGTTTTCTTGCCAAATATTTATTTTTATCTTTAGTGCATTTCCTATTTTATTAGAAATACTGACATTGTATAAAACGCTCAGTCTAATATAACAATTAAATGTGTTGTTTTACTAGTTATTTTACATTTTTTCTTAATTATTTTCAGTAAACCCGCGCAACTAGAAGGCTTAGAAGTCGACCAATATATGTGGGGAATCCTCAACACGCTGAACAACTCGGACGTTGAGGAGGTGACGATAGACAGTGGAGCCAATTGGAAAGCAGCTAAAAACCCCGCTACTTCAGGCATTAAGGTAAAAACTCAAAACATATGTTTGTGTTCAATTTGTAAAGTAGGGTCTTTAGAGCAGCTTGTGAAATACAAATAACTGAATAGTATACCTACGTAATGAAGTAGGTAATAAGTAAATCCTATCCAGATTACCAAACATCCAAAGTATTTAGTGAGTAGATGAAAAATTGATCATTGTTTTGCAATACATGCTATATTGGAAAAAGAGTTACTACAGTAAAGAAATTCCTACAACATTTCCTCACCACATTCTGTAAATATTTGCAATACTTTATGTATGAATACTATGTACTACTACTTTCCCATTTCTGCGCGTAATGGTGCATAGGTCACCGCATTGGTACACCAAGTCCATTAAATCATTTTTTAAACAAAGGCAAGTTGATCAGGGCTAAGATTACAAGCATATCTACATCTATATGTTTTGCAGTTGTGAAACATATCTGAAGCGTAGGTAATTGGTAAACTTTGAAATATATTGATTAACGTCATACATACATCAAAACTACAGTTACATGTAGTTATGCTTATAATCTGGGCCTTGTCCATCACTTCAGTGCCATTCAACTATGATTCTACTGCAGTTTAAAAATATAAATTAGATTATTAAGTACTGTTTTTCATTTCCAGCAAGAGGATGACAACGACATGTGCATCAGTAAACGGGGGAAGGCGATATCACCAGGGTCTATGACACTCCCGACCATGAACAACTGGGAGATGAACCAGGCGCTGTCCCCGTACCTCCCCCCCGACATGAACACTATCGCCAGCGGTTCCATGATGAGCTCTTCGTACAACCAGCTCAGCCGCAACGGCCAGGGTTACGAGTTCGGCAACTCGGGGCCTGGCAGCAATGAGTATTCAGGCGGTGGAGGGCCCCTGTCGCACCTCAGTGATAGCGTCAACTCCCTCGATCCCTTGAATGCCATGGAGAAGAGTCTGAATGAGCAGGTAAATATTTTCAACTTATTTATATGTTTCACCTAGTCCGTTCTATTCTATTCTATGAAGGGGGTCCGGGCATTGAGCTCCTGTTGTCACTGCGACCTGTGTGGATCGGTGACAGTTCCCCTTTAGTGACTCTCCCTCTTAATCTAGGCACTAAGCTCATAGGTCTTGAGAGGGTGAGGACTAGCACATTCAACGCTATATTTCTTCCTCCAAGCTCAGGTCTTTGAAGAAGGGGCCACTAGATGGCGAGCGCGTGCTTTAACATCATCCAGCCTGATTGGACATTTAGCACATACTGCTATTAAACCTTCACTTGTTCATCCTTATTGTATATCTTTATTCTATAAAAATCGATAAATACTTTTCCTTACAATAAATTTCATAATATTTTCATATCCAATATGCTTTTTTGTTAGATATCCTCGATAATTATTATAACATCGATTTCGTTTCAGATGCCTCACACCCCTCACACCCCGCATACGCCCCACACGCCGGGCGGCGGGGGCGGGGGGCACACCCCTGGCTCGGCGCACACCCCTGGGGGCCCACCCAGCGTGCCCCCGGCCCAAGGGCCCCCAGACCCCGCGCCCCTCACTGACGTGGACATCCCATCGGACCTCAACTTTGACCCTGCGGCTGTCATAGACGGCGAAGGGACTAATGAAGGATTGAATGTAAGCTTATCACATTTCTAACTTGGTAGATATTCATGGCCTTCAGTAAGAGAAAGATATCGTTTTTCTTGATTATTATTCGGCATTTGACTTACATGCTATGTAGGTATTTTAATGAAGTAATGAAAACATTCATGAGGTACATTATGTTTCTTCATAGATAATATAAAATATGAGAGTTTTAAAGAAGGAATGTTTGTATTGCAGCTGTTGCCGGATAACGTGGTGGACCCCATGGAGCTGCTGTCGTACCTGGACCCACCCGGGGGCCTGGGGGAGCTGCTGGCCACCCCCCCCTCCTCCTCCAGCTCCGCCCACTCGCACCCTCTGCGCGCGCCCTCCTCCGACGACATCCTCGCACTGTTCGAGTGACTAAGTCCTAAGCCCGGGCTCCGGGACCAGCGCAAGACCAAGGCCATCTCTGACGCAGAGTGCGACGACATACTCGCCCTCTTCATGTAGCCCGCGACGTCACTCGTGTGCTCTTTCAAAAATTGTGATTTATATATTCGAAATAAGTTTTACCGTGTAATGATAAGTGGTGTTTGAGAGTGGTAATTGAGGATCGGAAAGAGTCAGCGATACGAACGCTGCAAACAGTTACTATATACTACTATACGACGAACTGTATCCGACATGAACTTTAGGGATGCTAGTTCGCGGCGTGTGGTGAACTGGATGGCTAAATCCTAACTGCGGCTCCGAGCGCGGAGACCGCCGCCCTCTCGCGGTCGGATGCCGAGCAGTGAACAGTGGCCATAGACATAATGTTACGCGCGTACAAAGTTCCTCAGAAGGCGAAGAGAGCGCTCTCGAGTGTTCCCGTGTCTCGCACTCCGTGCGACCTTCATTCTAAACAAACTAGGATAAATAAAGCGACTCCCCCTGTACATACAGAGTCGTGTTCTAAACATTGTTAGCGTGTTGATACTAGAATTAAGAGGGAAAGGATTTAATAGTTCCTAAACTGAATCGGGGAGAACTATGTTAGAAGAGATGATGAAGTCGGTTTGATGAACTTGCATTTGATAATATAAGACATAGTCTAATAATCTGTAAATCTCCACTCAGCTCGTGTGGAGACAATGGGAAGAGTTCTTAGAAACGAATATTATTATATTTCTTATTTAAATATCATCAAAGTGCGAAGATTCGGTTTAAATTATTTTGCGACGTTGTCAAAAATATGATTAAAATTGTATTATTTGTATATAGTTATTCATAGCTAAGAATACTATTATAATTAGAGAAAACATGGCGGATACTTATTAAATGGCCAGTTTAGTTTAGTATTATTAATGAATAAATCAATTTATATAGAAATTACATATTATGGAAGAAATATATATATTAAACAAAATAAAATATAAATCCATAGATTTAGCAGTCGGAACCAAAATGTTATCGAATATAAAGTACTTAGCTTTATGATACCGGCCCGGGGGCACGGAGGGGTGCTGCGGCCCGTAATGGGCCCCGACATCCCCGAGTGGCCGCGGGTGGCGTGTGCCTCGCACAATCATTACACCTGACACCCGCAACCACTGGGAAGCTAACCTACTATTGGGCATTAAGTAACGTGTATTCATGAGACAGTCATACTTCACGCCAGCACGGTGCGCCGCACAATGGCCGCCGCGTGTTTCTATATTCGCACCCACGGATCTCATTGAGCCGAAGCCCACTGGAGTCGCTTCGTCATTTCTCATCATTCGCAACTATCGTGTTTTCCATTCGCTTATTTTGAAATACAAGCATCGCGTGTCTCTAGAACGGGTGTATTTGTAGCAAACATTTGGACATTGGAGTGTTTCATCGCTATGAACATTTGATAAATCTCTTCTTACCTAGAGTATATGTAATGTGTTTAATCATTGACTATTATAATGTATCTCGGCAATCACTTTTGATTCTGTTGCAGTTCTAGTGTAGTCGTACAGCCAATGTAATACGAGCCGTCATGGTCATTTAACCGCTTCCCTCTATCTTCTCTAGGAACATAGAAAATGGATCAACTCAGATAGACACTAATATACAGTTTTATAAATACATTGACAAATTTTGTACCGTTCAGTAAATTAAATAAACAAATACCAGTCGGTTTATTTCCTTAGTTAAGTGACCATGATTTTACCAAGGGACCTTTCTTCATTTTTAGCGATAAATTAAATGCTAGTAAATATTTAAACTGGACCGATCCGAGTGGCCAAACATCTAAATAAGTAATTGTCAAATTATAGTTAAATGGCCGACAAAGTAAACAGCTCTGATCTGTCCAGGATTATATATTAAGAGGTTATTTCAATCCTGAGGTAGACTTTGATAGACATTTTTAAAGAAATTATACAAAATCAACAAAGAGCCTCCATGGGAAAGGTTTGAGCAGATTTGTCTGATCTCGGGAGTTCCGTAATTTGTGCACAATATTCCGAGGAAATAGTAATGTCAGCCAGTAGTTTGGATAAAGTACTAGAATCTGTAACTTACCTATTATGATTAAAGTAACATTATTATTGTATTACAAAAGAAGCATTACGTTTTTATGTTAATGACAAATAAAACACAGTACATAACAAAATATAAATAACTGAACTTTTATTCCAAATCCTCACCCATTACCTCTCCCAAAGAATATCATGTATCCGCGTAACAACAAAGAAAACAAACAAAGTACAACTAATACAAATATTGACAAAGATGATCTGCTCAACTCTTGCAGGAAAAGGAGAGATCTTCAGGTCACAGTACAGCCAACCTAGTGGCTTAAATTTTTATTTTGATACCACCTCGGCAGGCCAGGAGGCTCAATTACAGAGGGGAACAACGTCACAAACACGAGGCTTGAAGAATTTTATTAGGATTACCCAGTTGTGGCCACCACCTTTGCCTTTTCATAACCCACAATTGCTTTTATAAAATAATAAATATAATATTTTAATTATTAAGAGACACTACCATGTGACTTGCGGCCGCTTCCCATACAAACGTATTCCTTGATTTCTCCCTAGAATTTAACATTAGAGCAATTATTTTTTTACACATTTTAGGTATCAACCAGATGCGTGTTTGCATCGTCTAATTTTTTCAATATTTTATTTATTAAAGGAGATATATAAATTATCCAAAACATAAAAAAATAATTCAATTTAAAAACAAATCAGGTTTCCCAGAATGGTACCTACCTATCAAAAATGGTTAAAAATGATTGGAAATGAAGAAGAATTCTGTTTTTGAGAAGTTTAGGCTTGTAAAACAATAATTATTACCCCCTTATTATGGTTATTTAGTGTGATTTCTGAAAGTGAGATTAATAATAATTCATATTATATTTATGTAATTGAATGCAATTTGTTTATATTATCCTCTTCAGGCCAGGAGCCATGTTCTAAGGAATTTCTATATTTTTACTAGCTAATTTATTGAATCACAATTTTAAAATTTGCAAAAAAATAGGTTAAACCTTTCTAATCTAATTGCATTCTTTCAATAATTTTATACAATTATTTAAGCCAGATTTTTTAATTTTTCTTAAGTTTGACTCTTGATAATACAAATTTTTTTTTTATTTCATAAGTAAGCATGAATTTAAAAAAATATTATTTTTTGCCCGGGATTGCTATAATATAATGGCATGAAAATTAAGCCCTTTCGGTAAATATTTTTCATACATTTTAAGATAAACTGGTTAGTTACAGATTTTGCGAGGTTCAAGGCAAAAATAGAATTCTTCAGCATCAAATAAATTTATGTCAACGAATTTTTTTTTATAGTTTGTCTAAACAGAGATGAAGAAGCTTTTTCTAAGCTCGAGATTCATGCGTTTACAGGGATAATGACCTGTTATTGGCTGGGTTAAGTGGTCACTTCTTGACTGCAGGAGACTTTTTTGAAAACCGAAACGATTTAATGACATCTAGCGACAATACGCTGCAACCTTATCAATCAACTAGCAAAACTCAAACCAGCACTGAAGGTAAGAATCTTTCGAAAGGACTTTCAGTTATCTTTACCCACCTAAAAATTGAATTATTTACGTGCACGATTATTTCAATTACGATTACGATTTAGATTTTGAATTTTTGTGGATTTTGATTTTGAATTTTGATTTTGAATTTTGTATTTTGATTTGGATTTTTATTAATTTTGATTTCGGATTTTGATTTTGGGTTTTTATTTTGAATTTCGAATTTTGATTTCGGATTATGATTTTTTAATTTTGAACTTTTTTTTGACTTTGATTTTGACTTTGGATTGTGGATTTCGATTTTGTATTTTTATTTTGGATTTTGGATTTTGAATTTGATTTTGAATTTTGAATTTTTGTTTTTGAATTTTGATTTTGGAATTTGATTTTAAATTTAAAATTTTGAATTTGGATTTTGATTTTAAAATTTTGATTTGGAATTTTGATTCCGGATTTTGAATTTTAAATTTTGAATTTTGAATTTTGATTTTGAATTTCGATTTGAATCTTGATTTTGGATTTTGAATTTGAATTTTGATTTTGGATTTTGTTTTCGAATTTTGATTTTGGATTTTGATTTTGATTTTGATTTTGAATTTTGATTTTGAACTTTGAATTTTGATTTTGATAAAATAAAAATAAAATATTTAAAAAAAAACAATACCTACACGTAGTGTACTAAACTGATTATTCACTTATTTCTAGGTAAACGGCAATACGAAATTACTAGTATAGCAGAATGCAAGGCATAAGCGCATTATCGACAAATTTTTAATAAAGGGCTATTACGATAGTTCGGTCATCTGGAGCGAATGGATGATGAAAGAACGTCTAAAAGAAGTTATTAGTTAGTCAGTTAGTCAATACGTTCAAATTACATAATAATAATGTTCAAAGAGTTACTAGTTTTACAGATTAGACAGATCTCACCCGCAGATAATGGATAGGTCGACATTTGTGATGCATTATTTTAAATCATGGCATGATTTGCATTTGTCTACTTATCCATTAATTTGTATCCAGCAATTTATTTATTTATTTAATTACAGGTAACTCTACAATGTGACAATATCTTTCATTTTACATTTTATCATAATAATTACATACATGGTTATATTGCACATCAATTACAGAATTACACAGCATTATTATTCTCGTACACAATTTACAGGTTTAAAAAGCTTTAAGTAGTTTGCATTAATAAATTCGATCAGAGGTTATAAAAAGATTTCAAGTTCCTCTTGAATTTACCACATCTATCATTAAATACATCAATATTCATATGTTTTTTTTATGTCATTGTACAGTCTTAACATTCGAGATAAGGCATTAAAGTGCGCCATGTTATTGTTAAAAGTTGGGCCAAAAAATGTTTTCTGTGATCTCAACCGCCGACTTGGAATATTCAAAGTTATATTTTCCAAGCAGAATATAGAGTCAACTTTGCCATGTATTATATTATGGAAAAACTTAAGTCCGCAATTTTTCTCCGAACTTCCAGCTTGTCAGCACCGAAGTGTAAAAGGCGCTGATCATAAAATGATCAAGGGTTTGGCCAAGATTAAATTTTAATGTTAGATTGCGAAGAAACCTTTTCTGTATAGATTCAATGACATTTACTTAAGTTATATAGTGCGGCGACCAAATAACGCTTCCAATTCCAATGCTAGCAATTCTAATTTGTATGGGTTTATTTAAATGTTATTTTTCATGTAAGAATATTTCATACGTGATACCTTGGACGGGCGCTGAAGCGCAAAAGGCTGATCATTTGCCTTAATTTAACAAATTTTCAAGATGTACTGCACTAGTATAATATTATATGGGTATATTCAAAACTATATTATGTATATTAGGAAACAATGAGATGTAATAAAAGTAATAATATTAGTAATATTTCAAATAAGAATAAATAAGTCGTGGTGGACCGCGGACCCAAGGACCGCGACGCTACCACTAGGCCATCACCCGACTCTATACTATAGGTATCTCATTAACCAAATCAAATTAAATGAACCGGGTTGTGGTCTAGTGGTAGATTCGAGGATTCCGGATTAGAATCTCTAGGTTCGAATCCCACTCCAGCACAACTTGTTTCCTGCTTTCTAACACAGTTATTTCCGACTATTTGAAAGTAGCCCGAAATTGAAATATTTGAGTATATCATAAGAGCTCAAATCTTTCTTTTTTCATAAAAAAAAAAAATATATTAAAAAAGGAAATACATGCACAACACGGGAGCTAGCCGATCTAGAAGTTTATAGACAATGTGTGGACTCCATATGCTCCGCCTGGGAAGAAAATGCGTAACGGATCAGCGAGCGAGTCAAGAATCAAAACAAAATTGGCAGCAACTAACCAAATAATCAGTAGTTACCAGTTAGTCAGAAACAATAATCTTGCCAACTCGTTCATTAGGTACCTACCTAATGCAAAATTATCTATTGATCTTTAGCCAAAATTTTCTGAATTTTAATTATTTCAATGGACGCTGTGGTTTTCTAAATCAAAACAAAGTACCCAATTATACTTTTACATTTCTTTTTCCCATATTCAGCTCATGATGAAGCATTGTTCATTAATTGAAATCATATCTTGGTACTTGCGTTTCAACTTCTGGACAAAACAATGCTGTCGACCTACCTTTAATAATTATTTAAATTCAAATTATTTTAGACAAACAATCGTAAATAAAGAAGGTTGAATAAAAGGTTTGCTGTGTATTTTTTCTTAAAACTATTCATTGTTGTGGATTACGATTATAGCTTTTATGATTTAAATTTTCCATTTTCATGTAATCGGGTTTTCTTGCGAAAGTAATCCCGCGCGTTGATATCTCCATACAAAAATGTAGGGTTAAAATTTTGACCCCGAATTGCTTTCACCTGCGAATGTTAATTTTGATTCTCTAAAAGGCAAATATTTAAAGGATTTCATTCATGCTAATTTAAAAATAATGAAATCAAATAAATAAATCCAGTCTAAATCTCACAATATCTCACAAAATGGAATCCGATTAGAAAAAAACGACAAAATTATTAGTTATAGGAGTGCAGTTTGCTTTACTAGATTATTATTGTAGTAGGTATGTATCTGTTTATTTTATTTCCGTGTAAAATTATAAACTGATACGTTAAATCAGATTGAAATTACAGGGGGTACATAACCTGCATCACACAAGGAAATAATTAAATGCAATTCTAAGTAGCGTACGAATGCACAAAAAACACAAAATAATACCTATATGCTATATGTACCAAACATACGAGTTCTCAACACGTAGAACCGGCTATCTGCTCAGCAAGAAACAACCGACGGGGTCGAATCTGCACGCCAAAAATGTGGAAGTGCAAAGTCCCGCATCAACAAACCATACTTAAACACGATCATAAAAAGCTAAACACCGTAAATACTTTTTACTTTTTGATGCAAGCGCGCTTAAACCCTTTTCTTGAAACGCATTTCTTGAATGCCCAAGATCGACCATCGGAGATCAAGCGTTCGCACCTGTCTGCATTCAAATAATTATCCCCACTAGCAAGGTAATATTCTTCAAAAAGTACAAATCAAATGTATCAAATTGGCATTTGTAACTGCGTTACTATTGAAGCTTTTTGCTTCGTGTTTTTATTTACATTGTGATAAATCGCCAGTAAAGTTCAGCCATCGCGGGTCGCCATACTTCATCAGTTACAGGTGTTCGCCGGTAGAGCGCGGGCGGTTTACGAGACTAAACTTCAAACTGAGTTAAAAAAAAGTGCACTATGATTGTATTATTCGGCCGGAAAACGCAATATAACTCGAACAACTAATTAAAACACGAATGGATATCATAAAACATATCAATTTACAAGTTATTCATTGATAATTCTCGCGTTTGCGATAGTTTTAGCTGCCCGGCCGCGATATGTCAAATAGTTTTTTTGCTTCCTCCTGTTGCTAACGCGATATAGACGGTCGACGATCGGTCTTGTGTCGTGTTGATGTTGTTTAGTTGATTTCTTGTTTACCGGGAACATACAGGTTCTCGGCTGACACTGGCTATACCAGAAACATTGCAAAAGGCGAACGATTCCCGAAGGTATGTGCATGTACATTTTTCCTCATATTAAACTTTGCGTAAATCAAACAAGTTTGTTAGAGTCATTACCTCGATATTATGCATTCCTAGAATTGAGTCATTTTCTGTTTTAACCAAATTATGCAGTCTCTAACCTACAAGACACCCAATGTTCCTAAGAGTGAAAACAAAATAGCTAGGTAGGTACATTATAAAGGAGCTAGCTGCAGATACACAAAACAATAATGTTTAGCACCTAAAAAACTATATATAAAAATTTAGATTTCATTGATCAATTACAGTTTAAATCAATGGTTCTTAATTTAGTATAATATCAATAGTCAATATTTAGTATCAATAATTCAGGGTGAATTAAAATATGCGTAGAAAATATACTTGTCACTGTCATCTGTCATAAAATTTCAAATTTATCGGATTGCCATATAAATAATTTTAAACATAATTTTGCTAAATTGTCATTTTTTGTACTACCTGCACATAAAAGTTCTTACTCGGGGAGTAAATTTTTAAGGTCCATAGAAATATTATACCTACCTGTATTGTTTTTCGTATCAAAAGATATAAAAAAATTAACCATTGTTATTTTTATCAGTATCCTAATGAATTATGTCTTATATTTTTCAAGAAGTAAATTGAACGCTATTGTATGTAAGTGCGAACAATGCATACGAAAGTTTTTATTTTATTTTATAAAAAAGGGTGGAAACTTGAGTCCTTGACCGTATGTATGTACGTGTATTGGAATAAGCGAGGTTATTTTTATTCGTGTTTCTAAATAGCTAATGTAAAATTAATGAATTAGACATTGAATTTTTATCGGAATCATTATATTTTTATTCGTTTTGCGTGATTACGTACACTGATAAAACTCACTTTTTGCAAACCAGATTTTAAGCAAAAAATGTAAAAAGGAGATAGATATTATGGTATGTAGTAACTAACTTACGTATGAAATTTATATTTTTTAAAACAAGTTGTCAATATTTTAGTTTTTTATATTTTTTATTAATTTAATATTTATTACATATTATAGGAACCAATTTTTCAAAAACTTATATCAATGATTATAGGTACAATATTAACGCTTAAAGCTATACCTCACCAATAAAAAAGACAAGCTCTTGTGCTTGGTGAGGGAGATATGTTTTTTTTTTACTATGCAACGTACTTAGTTAAAATACATACTATAATATTTAACCATATTTTAATTTACCATTCTTTATCATCAATAATTATCCGCAGGCCAGCATGCTATGGTGGACGTAATAATTAGTCTATTTATTTTGAGGACAGCGGCTATTCTTTTCATTAGATATTTACCATTGTGATTTGTAATTAACTTCCACTTGAGATGACGTCATCTGGGTGCTGTGTATATTACTAATTTTTATTATTATTACCCGATAATTATATTTCTTGTAAGTTTAATGAGTGCTTATTGTCAAGAAACAATCATTTGGACATGTCCAATTGTCCAATATACATTATACCAAACACACACATTCATAAAACGAACCCAAGTACAATCCATAATAGATATTATGAAAACAGTTACAAAATGATCTAGCTTATCTTGTACGAATTTGGCTGTTAGCTTATCACAGATTGTCATCGTATTGTAGTAAAAAATTAATAATTATGTGCGAACATGGTACATATGTTAGGTACATGTCTATATTTTTTAATGCATTGAGTTTATTATGGAACAGTAATTTCTAAAATATTAATAATGCTATTTTAAAAATGTGAATGTGAATGGTGGGAATCGAACTTATCAAATAGCGTATAAGTAGATTGCTGCATTGTACACAAATTACAGCCTAAATTCTAGATCACTACATCGGTAATCGGTACAGAAATAGCTGTCTTGATCGCCGCATTGCGCATTGGTACACGGATTACTGTCTAGATCACTGCTTTTGTACAAGAATTGCAGTGTAAATCACTGCTTTTGTACAAGAATTGCAGTCTAGATCACTGTATTGGTACACGAATTGCAGTCTAGATCACTGCTTTTGTACAAGGATTGCAGTGTAAATCACTGCTTTGGTACGCGAATTGCAGTCTAGATCACTGTATTGGTACACGAATTGCAGTCTAGATCAGTGCTTTTGTACAAGGATTGCAGTGTAAATCACTGCTTTGGTACGTGAATTGCAGTCTAGATCACTGTATTGGTACACGGATTGCAGTCTAGATCAGTGCTTTTGTACAAGAACTGCAGTGTAAATCACTGCTTTGGTACACGAATTGCAGTCTAGATCACTGCTTTTGTACAAGGATTGCAGTGTAAATCACTGCTTTGGTACGCGAATTGCAGTCTAGATCACTGTATTGGTACACGAATTGCAGTCTAGATCAGTGCTTTTGTACAAGGATTGCAGTGTAAATCACTGCTTTGGTACGTGAATTGCAGTCTAGATCACTGTATTGGTACACGAATTGCAGTCTAGATCAGTGCTTTTGTACAAGAACTGCAGTGTAAATCACTGCTTTGGTACTCGAATTGCAGTCTAGATCACTATGGTACAGGAATTGCAGTCTAGATCACTGCATTTGTGCACAAATCAAGATCACTGCATAGATACACAAATCGCAATCTAGATCGTCTATATCACTGCATTGGTACTCAAATTGTAGGCTAAATCACTGCATCGATACACAAACTGTAGTCTAGAGTCTAGATCACTGCATTGGTATGCAAATTGCGTGTTAAGAGAGAGGATGGTACCCTTCACGATGGGTAGACCATATGAAGGCGGTAATGGGGTTCTTTTTAAATGCTTCCTTTATAAGATTTAAAAAAACCGTCGATCAGACAGTTGAACCCCTATTTATTTGACTTTCTACCTGTCTGGTTCTCACACAATATCAAGGTACAGTACACAGATGTGTATTGAGAACACCCACACTTGGAAAAGTTCTTCAGGTGTTTTTTGTTTAACATTCGCATGATACTTTTATTCTCTTTATTTGGATTTGTTATCAGTTCCTCCACCGACGCCCACGCAGAGAAAATGAATTTGTTAATACAATCAAATATATAAAGTACCTACCTAGGACTGAAGCTTCAATGCATTTTCATAAAAGTAAACACCCAAAAAAAGAAATCAGTCTTCTTAGAATTTAAATATTCATTTACTATTGAAAACTACGTTTTGTTCGTGCATTGCGTATAACGTAAATTAACTCATTAACAATCACGCCATTATTGCCTCGATGGGGTAAGCAGAGAGGACAGAACGCCACATCACTCTGTCCCGGCACTTTTATTTTGCTTCTCCCCCATTCATAGCTCTAAATTTAATTCATTTACATCGATTTTCATTTAAAAATAATGAATCTAATAAAGTAGTATTAAAGGGAAATACTAAAATATATTTTAAATATAATGATTTAAAAAAAAAATTCACACACATTATTCAATTCTCAATTCATTTACAAAGTAAATAAGTACTTAGTATAATCATGTCATTAAAAATGTATTATGTTCGAATAAGAATAGTTAGCATAAAATAGTATTTATGGTAATTAGTTAGTCTATATTAGGTTTACATATGAATTTAAAAAATTAGGAAACTTAAAGTTCTTCAGTTAGGAAGTGGTATTAGAATTTTTGTAGTTTCTTTGCATTAAAACATTAAAAAATAATAATATACAATGAGGAAATCCACTGCCACCCGGAATTGAATTTTAAAAATGCTCTCGTGTAGACGCGAATATTTAAAAATTTTGAAGTCGGATTAAATATCTCAATAATTTACCCAAAAAAAAATAAAAAAATGTTGAAAATAGCATTAATTTCAAAATCTTAAACAATGACGTCACTCCTTGTATCTAAGTGTAGTGTTTTCCGTTTCCGTTTTTAAAGATGGCCGCCATTCACTCTCCCTAGAACAGCTGTTGACAGTTTAAGTGACAGTTGGCTGGAGAAATCGTTTGCATAGATTTTTGACAGTTTTGTTATTGGCTGGAGAAATATGTTAGCCGTGCCATGCCGTTAGCCGCCCGTTTTATGACGTCACTCCTGCAAAAATGACGCACTTGGTACATAGTAGTATTTGGCGCGGTATTTGAAATGTGCTACTTTAAAAAATCGTATCTTCATCAATCAATAACTTTTAGTTAAATAGTTAGTTAAATAGTACGTTTATAGAAAAAAAAATACTTTAGAAAACAGTGGATTCCCTCATTTGCAATCGTCTTGTTAGAGATAAATTTACGCAATCTTTATTTTTCATTCCGGCCTTTCATCTCACATGTTTCTAAACCAAATGAGCCTATTTATACATAATCATAATTTATGTAATACTGTGTATGTGTAAGTTTACTCGGCCATATTATATGTAGTGTACTCTTATTGAATAGACGACTTTCTACAGGTATTAATGGAGGTTAATTTTAAGTAGTGTCAAAATTCAATACGTATTAATGGACTTCCTCTATTAAAAGACTGCATAAGGCCTAGTTTATATTGGTAATGAATTGGCGTCCTAGACAATCTATCTATCCTCATAAGTCGTCTGTCATCTAAAGCCCGCTATATACGGGACAGTTTTCTGCGCAGTTTTCTATGCAGTCTGAAAACGGTCCCGTATACAACGAAAACTGTTTAAAAAACTGCGTGCTTATGTCAGATTTAAGCTGACATGACAGTTAATGTTTTTTTATGTAAACGTTTAAGTAGACATTGGTTTATTGTATGCTTTTTAAATACGTAAAAAACCAATAACATATTTACATTATTAGCTAAATATACAATTTCCTTAGAGCAAACATACGATAATAACTTACAATCGCGTTTCAAAAATACACATATTTAGCGTGTCTTTTGACAGAAGTTTGACAGACTGCACAGTTTTCTGAACAAGAAACTGTCCCGTATACAGCGGGCATTTGTCTAAATCACTTAGGCATGACTTAAGTTTTTTCTTGCGTTCAGGAATGAAACTTAAAATTGTGACGAAAATAAAACGCTTTCGTCAAAATTTGTCGCCTAAAGTCTAAATTACTTAGGTATCGTGTGAACTGTTTCCTGGACTCGCCATCTCATGCATCAAATAGATAAAAATAAAAACAAAAATGAAATGTTTTCGTTTTTCGACGTTTGAAATTTTGCAAAGCCAAAATTGAAAAGGGTAAAATTTTATTTGTTTATCGATAACGAATGAAATAAATAGTATTACCCGTGGTGACGTTTTACCGTCAAAGGTTCTTAAATTTTGAGAAACCTCGTAAAGCATTATTATTTGGTCAGCCTGTAGCTCAAACACAGATAACTATCGACGTAGTTAAAAGCGTGCTAATCACGTGCTAACGCTAACGATTTGAGCGATCACAATGACATACCGTTCAATACCGCGATCGCTGAGCCGATCATTGACGATCTGAGCCGAGGGGAGCCGATCTACGCTATATCGCGGCCTTACGTCAAACGTCAAATCATCGCGCTTGTCGGATTTTTTATTATGTCGACTGCTTTTCTCAATATTTGGCTTGCCGAAAACCGGCTAAATTATAATAAAGATTGAATGAAGATTTGTGCGAATAAGATATATCTCGGAATGGCTCGCGACTAGTATGCGCTCGTTTAATAATCCCGATCGATAACTTTTAACGCGTGTTCCATTGTGATCGCGAAAACGTTAAACATCCATGGGTAAGAAATCGTTATCACGTCGCTTATTACCGAGTCGGTACTGATCTGTGATCGAGCAACTGGCGACAAAATCAGACGCAAAATTTGCGCGCCTGCTCACTCCACATTTAAACTAGACCGTATTCTGTGTAGATTTAACCAACTTCTTTAATCGACACGATATATCATGAATTACGATTGAATATCTCCGGTAATGAACGTTTACGAATACTTACGGTTAGAGAAACTGACCGTAAAAATATTATTAGCTCTGATACCTAATTACTTTTAAGGCAAGGATAATTTATTTTTAATAATTTCGTGGTTAACAGCTATTGAACGTGGTAAACATTGCCAATACACAAAAAACATAATATACCTTCAAACACACTTTATTTTGTGGAGACGTTGGTCATTACTTTCCCTAATCCAATTCTGACCCACGATAAAAAGGCGATAAAATCGACATGCACAAAAATTTCTCTATTCATTTGATCGTGGTCGAAATTTTGTCCGCAGAATGTCCGTAAGATACCGTTATTATCTTCTACGATATATCGCCAGGTTTCAAGCTGTCGAAATAAAAATAATTTATCAACTACAAACTGTTTGACAAGCCGAAACATCTGACATAGATAAAATGATATCGTGGAACCAACATTATTGTTCGATATAATGCTATGTATTACATATGTAATTCATAACAAACAATAATTTTAATAGAACTGAAGAGTGTGAATTGTCCAGTGATGACTTTGGTCTAGTTTCTATTTTGTTTTATGATGTTGAAATTCAATATTATAATATTATGTTATGTTGATAAGTTATTTTAGTGCTTTTTTTCATAATTTATTTGATTGAATATCATATAAACAAGATTAGCAGTACGTAAAATGATACTCTTTAACGACTGTGTGGTAAAAAGCCCTAACGGTATTTTAAAGTTTCTCCAAAAAAATGAGTATAAAGTTGATTTTAATTTTCACAAATTGTTATCAAATATAATTTATTTAGTCATATTAATACTTTCCTATTACATATTAAGACAAGTTGTGGTCTAGCCTTCGGATAATTAAATTCTGCCAATCATACCTGGAGTACTAAAATCAAGTTAAACCGTGAAGGAGGCTGGTTCCAAACCATCCATGCGCTTTGTAGCTGCAAGATGAGTAGTGGTACAGCCTTCCGGAAAGTTAAATTTTGCTTAGAACTACTTAGGGTACTAAAATCAAGTTAGGTCTTACTAAGGGGGCTAGATTCCAAACCATCCATGCGCTTTGTAGCTGCAAGATGGTGGTCTAGTCTCCCACACAGTTAAACTTCAAGTCCAAGTGCCTTTTTAAAGCTAATTTCAACTTTTAATTCTGCTTTAAACTTGTAACTATCACCTTTGTTCAATACCTTTGTAATTTTACCTATATGATTTACTAGTTTCAATATTAATCTATGTAAATGAATTAACTTCAAAATATTTTATTTTATTATGTAAGTCTGTAACTGTAGGAGACTAGAATAGAACCCCAACCGTTCATGCGCTTGGTAGCTGCAAAACGTGTTGTGGTCTAGCCTCTTTATTGTACAGCGCTCTTGAGGCGATTTCTCGCGAAAATAGCGCTTTATAAATCATCAATAAATAAATAAATTTCCATAAAACGAAAAACCGAATTTTAATAAGAATTTGTGCAATTTTTCTTTATCTGCGGTACTTACGAAAGCTTTTTCGAGAAGCAAAAACTTAGAAATTACCAATTACAAATATCCGCATACAATTTTGCACGCTAGAAAAGTCCATTAGTGGTAAATCTTACCATACGTAACCTCATCGACAAGGAAAAACAAACAAAAATGAAAATTTTTGCTTATTATTCATTCATAGTTTAGTCCTTAACCTTCAAGAAAAGTGTACAAGATTGTCCTTGTTAATCTCGTGGTTAACTTTAGATAGGAATTGACAAAATGGCTGTTAGGCATTATCTTAGCCCCAATTCCGTTGCCTTGAAATAGAAAGATAAAGGTGTGTTTGTTCTGCTCAAACTTCAAATATTATTGGGAAACAAATATTTCTGGATAGCGATTGCAAACAGATTCTACAGACGATAAAAAATTAATATTTTTTAAATGAAAATAGCATTCGGTTTTTGGAAATGCGGGTTGCTCACGAAGGTAATTAAAATATTTTTTATGTAGAACGACAAATCGGTAGAATCTCATATTTGATCGTTACCTAGGTGATAAATTCAAACGAAGAAGTATTGATTTAATTTTGATTTTTCACAATAATTAACTAACTAACTAACCATCACGCCATTTCCCCGTTGGGGTAGGCAGAGAGGATAGAACGCCATACCACTTTGCCTGACAGACTTCCTTTGCTTCCTCTACATTCATACATCTTCTCATGCACATACGCCGATTATTCCGACTTTTCACACGTCCACTTTCAAGTACATACTTGTCGTACTTGGTCATGCCATGTCTTTCTCGGCCTTCCGCGGCTTTTAATAATTCATATACCTAAACATATTTCATACGTGGAACGTTGGACTGGTTCAGAAGTGTAAGTCTGATCATCCTGCCTTCATGTAATAAATTATCGAGGATGATTGAATATTTGTAAATTATCAAGATATACTGCACTTGGTGAGCCTGTGCAGTGCATAATAAATAAATTAAAAATAATGAAAAGTATTTTGTAGTTTCTAGTAGTAGAAGTGTCATTTGTCAATGTAAGCTTTAAGTGTCATTTTTGATAGTGGTTGATATCCAAAATGTGTGAAAAAAATATTGCTTAAGCGCCAAATAGAGAGAAAAATCCGGGAACTATGTTTATATGGAGGAATGGAGCAGCAGCCCGACCGCGTTTCTTCTCAACCACTAGTCAAACGATATAAGTTCAGTTACGAAACATTGAATAGCCAGCCAAGTACAATACGTCCAATCAGTGACTAAGCCAAGATTCGGGGCTTACTATCACTGATAATACACCACCAAAAGTTTCCAACAAAAGTTTCTCTGATAATTAATTAATATGCATTGAAAAGGTAGCTTAGTGGAAGACCAAGAGTATTGAAATATGACTTCAAGCGCTTGTAAAGGTAATAAGATAATATTTATTATATCAGATATTATCTTTGTTGTGAAGAGCTTTTACTACCAACTTAGGTACTAACGTACAATGGTACAATGGACCTACCTGATATTTTTAATTTCTCGATTTTTATCATTTCTCTTTTTATTTGAAATACGTTTAAGTGCATGATTATGCATTATAGGTGTGAAATAATGTATAAATAATGGAAATGTACCCTTTCGCCTTCAGAAAAGTTAACAAATAAATTTATCTGTCTTAAATCTAAGTAAAAATAGGTAATTAAGAAAATAAACTTAAAACATCGCAAAAAAGTTCATGTTTTTCTATATCGTCTAAAAAATTTACTAACGAGATTTGTAGGTCATAGCAGCAGAAGCAGGAACGTTACAACATTTTGGGTGTGTTACTCGTAAGATACTTGGCACACAAATCTGGGTTTATCCCATGACGGGAGTGTATTAATTATATTAATTCCCTATTTGAAAAAAATCTTATTTCATCTATGTATAGATATAAAAATAAAACAGGACGTTTGCCTGCTCAAAATTTTTTTTCACTCATTTATAATGCACAGAGAAAAAAGTATCAATAATTTTTTCGTTATCCTGTTAGAAAAGATTGCAGGTTTTTCGAATGAAAAAATCAAAATTTTCAATACATTATTCGCATGACCAGAGACATGTTGTTAACACTAGACAAGCTATTTCAAATAATAAATGTCAAAATTTTTTGTTGCAGTGAAACAAAGACAACTATATCTATCTTCAAGTATCATCCTATCTATAATACATTTGAATCATTCTGTTTCCCTCTAACAAGATGAGAATTGAGTACAAGTTGAGACAAAATTGTCTTAATCTTCCTAGGACGAGTCAAGGAACGAAGAAAATAGCCCATCTATATAAAATAAACATTGCCCATGACGCATGACGCATGACGTGTCATTTTAGCCGTTCGGCGTCCTAATAAAAACGACGAACGACTAATTAATGACGAAAATTTTTACTTCTTTATTCGTAATTACTGTGATCCCTTTTCAGCATCGTAAAAAAATAATTGTTGATAGTTATCGACGATTGTTATAGAAAAAATCGTTTTTTCTCAGTGCGGTATTGTAAAACAATAGCTATACATATATTTCCAAGATAAAGTTGTCCCTAGACTAGAAGAAATGGTTTTATCTTTATGTTTTGTACTAAACACGCCTTTACACTCTGTTACTGAGAATTTCAATGTGAACTTTATCCTAAAGGTACCTATTAGATATTTTTTAAGCATGTGTTAAATAACATTATTTTTAAACGAAATTTCGAGTGTGTACCCAAATCATGTAACTAATTAATAACGGTTTTTCCCATAATCGTGCTTACCATGCTTACATAAAGTGAGGTCCGATGCACCTTGCAGGAAACCACGCATTTCACAGCGCGGGTGTAAAACTGTGCGCCTCTCGATTTAAGCTTAGACTATGATGTGTCTCTGCGTAATCTATACAATGATGTTTGTGTGAAAGCACTAAAAATAAAGAATAAGAACCAATGATTTTTATTGCTAAACTTACACTGGCGGCCGAAGGCTTGGCTTGGAGGCGGATTGTGCAATCCATATGCTCCACGTAGGGTACGGAAATGGAATGAGGATGATGATACAGAGGAGCACTTGCCTTCATGTAGTAAGTACCTAAATGATCAAGAGTTGTAGCAATTCAGCGCCGGATAAGGGAAATATGATGGATTGTATGTATAGTGATGCGGTCAATTCGTTTTGTTTACTAATTCGTCAAACCAGCATTATCATTGTTACTAGTTACTATTGCTAAACAGTTAGTTATTATTAATACTTCCCTTACGGAACTTTTCGGTACAAAAAATATCCCACGCGTTCCGGTGCGGTGCGGTGATATGTATTTTGCACACATTGAAAATGTGATTTAAAAATCATAAAAACATAAATATTCCAAAAATATCGCCTTTATTTGACCGTTGTTGAAGTTGAAATGTAACAATTTTTGCAATGTTAGCACTGGGAATGATCTGAAATGGTGATTTTATCCCCGATTTTTAGACAAATTATTTATATCCATTTCCGTCGCTAAAAATGAATGACTATGTATTGAAATACTATTATGTGAATAACAATTTTGAGTGTGTCCAAAATACTTGTAGACAAAAACTGGATTTCACCAATTACGGGCTTAAACATCAAGTGTAATACATCATGTTGTAATACATCAAGTGCCACTTAACCCAGCCAATGACAGGTCATAAAACCTGTAAACCTAGATATCCCTATTCCCTTCGAAAATTTCTCGTCTCCTGTTGAGATTGTCAAATTGTAATTATTAGCCCGTAATGGGTGAAATCCAGTTTTTGTCTACAAGTATTTGGACACACTCAAAAATGTTTGTTTATAAAAATTAGCTGGTAAAAGTTATAAGCATAACAACATTGAAGATTCATCTTCAGGCGTTTCCTAGTAGGTGATATAAATCTGTAAGAATCTCACTTGCAATCATAAAGGTTTACTGCTAAAATGCTTAGCAATTTTCTCAATGGATGACAGAGAGTGTTCACATGTGAAACGTCGCGCCATTTTATATTGTATATTTGGCAGATATGGATATCAAATACTAGGTGAAATGGGAATGTTGTAATACATCAAGTGGCCACTTAAACCAGCCAATGACAAGTCATAAGCCCTGTAAACGCCTAGATATCTTTATTCCCTTCCAAACTTCTCGTCTCTGTTGAGATGTCAAATTGTAATTTTATGTGATTCACGATTCTATCACGGATGAATACATATGTTTTGGGGCCCGTATCTATTATATTTTATACAGATGTTTTCATTATAATAGTCGAGTTTTAGTAAATAATACGTATCATCAGGAAGCTAAGGTTAATGTCCAAACGTTCCCCGGTTGATTTAGGAAGTTTTTATGCAAAAAAAAAAACAAACGCGTGCAGTACATTATTTGTTTATTCGCTCGAAAGAATTCACTTTCAAATGTGATATATATCGTACGCTAGTAGATCTCCGATCCTAAGCACAATGCAATCGGCCGAACCGACTACCGCCCCATTACAATGCATATAAGCTACCAGCAAGCTACGAGTTAACAGGCGAGGCGGCCTAATCACTACTTCTGTAATATTTCATCAACGATAATAGTACTGCGAAAATGAGTAAGATGTTGGAGTTGCATCACAGTGTATTGCTTCAAAAATAATTTATGACGCGAATGTGTCTACCAGTAGAAGTCGAGGAGAGCCGATAAAGACATGGCATGATCAAGTACAAGTACGTATAAGTGGTCATGCGAAAAGTCGGAATAATCAGCGGGCGTGCATAAGGAGATGTACCTATTTTTATTTATTTTTAGTACATTACAGTTTTTTATGATACATTATTATTTTGAATGCATTCCTCACTGGAGGAGCATGTGCCGAGGAAAGTATTTTACAGGTAAATGTATTTTTTTTGGTTTTTTTTCGACAGTAAATAATAATAATATCCATTTATTTCGCATCATCTTTTATACAGTAGGTATACGTTTAAAAGAAATGGAAAGAAAAAACAAGATCAAAATTTAAAAAAATTGAAAAAATAATAAAAAGGAAAATATTATTTCAAACATAAAAATAAAATAAAATTTATAATGTGTTAATGTGGAAAAGAAAAACAAAAAGGACTCAAGGTGAGTCGAAAAATTTAAAATCTATCGACCAATGGCAATGCTTCAAGAGTGGGCCATCCGCGTACAGCATCGCGCTTGAACCATCCCACTCCTGCACCAAACAGCCGACTCCTGAAGTTGGCCACTTTAAAGCGCACCGTGGCTTCAAAGGAGTTTATTCCTGAGATAGCAAACATACCGGAAGCACAGCTAAGCAACAATTAAACAAATCAAACAATAATTTACACAGTCAATGTGGATGGTTCCTCCATAGATGTGCCAGATTAGAGGTGTGTGGCATTTTATCCATTTCAGAACTGAATCTATGTATAAAAACCTCGCGGATTAGCTTTAAAAATCGCCGTAGAGTTGTAGGTACTGGACTGAAAAAAACTTAGTCTTTAAAACGGTTCATGGAAAGGGTGGCGCTTTCATTTTATCTAAATAAAAGTCTACAGATTTTTTTTGCAATATTACTTTTGTGTTTAGTTTTTTTTCGAACAAAAAACAAAATATGTTTTATTAAAGAATCAAGCATGAAAGTTCTATAATTCGTTGACTTAGCATATTTATATTGAATTCAACATGATAGAACAGCATATTTGATCCCATCTGCATACATCATAATGTAATAAACCACTTATAATAACTAATATGTCAAATCTTTTTTGCGTTTTTGTTTCAGAGTAAAACTTTAATACTTCGCGAGAAGAAACGACATTTATCAATAATAATATTAAGTTATTTATCATGCTACTTATTTCGGATAATTTATTTTTTATAATCGTCACAATATTTTCCCACCCAACACTATTCCGGATAACATTTTCAATCTTGACCCCTGTTAATTTTTTATTCAAGAAAATAAACAAATAACTAACTAACCATCACGCCATTCCCCCGTAGGGGTAGGCAGAGAGGATAGAACGCCATACTACTATGTCCTGACAGACTTCCTTTGCTTCCTCTACATTCATAATCTTCTCATGCACATACGCCGGTTATTCCGACTTTTCACATGTCCGCTTTCAAGTACTTGTCGTACTTGGTCATGCCATGTCTTTCTCAGCCTTCCTCGGCTTTTACATCCAGGCACACAAGCATTCAAACTTCTTTTAGCCGTTCTTTAGTAACTCATTCGCCCCACATGACCAAATCATCGTAAAAGCCCCTTTTTAATTTTGTGGATAATGCTTATCTCAGCCTTGCACTCTGCTCTAATTTGGACTTTTGTACACCTATCATACATAGTCTTACCACACATAGAGATCGCATTTCAACAGCATTCAGTCTACTTTCATCCTTCTTTTTCCAACACCACGCTTCACTACCATACATAAGGGTTGGTACCAGAACTCCATAGAAACTCCAAGAAACAAATATGTTCCCTTAATATCAAGGTACCTCCAAATTACTTTGTCCTGTAGCTCAAGCACAGATAACTATCGACGTAGTTAAAAGCGTGCTATTCACGTGCTATTGCTAACGATTTGAGCATCCCAATGACATAACGTTTAATACCGCGAGCATACATCTGAGCCGAGCGGAGCCGAGCGGAGCCGAACTCTATATAAACGGCCTTAGTCAAACGTCAAATCATCGCGCTTTTTTTATTATTTCGACTTCTTTTCTTAATATTGTCTTGCCGAAAACCGACTAAATTATAATAAAGATTAAATGAAGATTTGTGCGATAAGATATAATGTCGGGAAATGGCTCGCGACTAGTATGCGCTCGTTTTGATAATCCCGATCGATAACTTTTTACGCGTGTTCCATTGTGATCGCGAAAACGTTTAAACATCCATGGGTAAGAAATCGTTATCACTCGCTTATTACCGAATCGGTTCTGATCTGTGATCGAGCAACTGTATCTCACTCATACATCTTCTGATACAGTACGCTGATTATTACAACGTTTATTTTCTTTATTATATTTTTATGAGCAAATTTTTCTGCATACCCTGTGATATATTCCATTACTGTTTGCGTAACTGTACATTCTCCGGAAATGCATTTACCACCGCAGTACTCGGTGCATGGCTGGTAGGTATATGACAGGTATGTGCACTAAGTGTCATTTAACGCTGCCTTTCAATATTTCAACTTTGCCTCACACTTCCTGATATGCAAACTACCTCTATATCTCTCAGGATGTCTGGAAGACTCACTATGCTATGTTTGTATACTTGGCTAAATGTCGTAGCCGTACGCTCACTAGAGAGAGGACGCTTTTTGTATCAAAACCCATAAACTTAATATTAATATATTATTATGTAGAAGTTCAGATTATTTATATAATATTTACGGAGATGAAGTCCATTTGAATTATTATCATTTATATTTATTATTAGGTATCTATTATTTCAATATTATTTTTTATAAAGCCAGACTAAAGCTCTATTTTCTCATTTTAATACACCTACTATAATATACCCAATTTTTTAATTACTTTGAAGTGGATCCAACTATCTTGCCATCTTGTCAATTTTAAAACCGCCGCGTACCAAGTATCTAGATTATCAAGTTAGTATTATTACTTGATCGCCAGCCGCTTTACGTTTGACAGATTCCGTTGCGAAATCAGCTGTTGGCGCGCCGCCATTTTGCGACTGCGTTCCACTCGCGACAACTTCGCGTGGGTTGGCGTTAGTAGTTCGTATGCTGAAAATCAAATGTAGCCATCTCTGATTTTCTGATCTGTATTGCAATATCATTAAGAAATTAATTACTAATGCAATTTCCGTCATTATGAAGCATTCCTAGAGTTCTAGATTATTAATAATTTGTGATTTATTAATGTGTGAAGCAACGAAGACGGGTGATTTTTCTTAGTTTTCCAATAAAAAAAATTTTTAAAAATCGCTATTCTAATGATATGCATTCTGTGTGTTGTTCACATTTTTAGTTACTTTCAAACAGTCTAAAATAGCTACGCCTTGTACACATTTTGAAATTTTGGTAGAGTTTGAGAGGGAGTCGAAACTAGGATTTTCAATCCCCAATCTGTTACTCAGATCTCAGAGCAACAATCCAATATATTTCAATAATATTGCTTACGGAGGTGGCCACATTTAACTGACGTCACAGATGACGATGACCTCTATTGCACAGTGCTATAAGGCCGGGAGCTGGGAGTCGAGATTCCTAATACGGTTTACCTGAGATTGAGAAGATCTGTGATAATTTATTTTATACGGAGAAAAGGGATATCAATGAATAATAAATTATTTCTAAGAATTCGTTCGAAATACTGTTACAAAGCATGATGTTTGTGATCATTATGAAATAACAACTTACCTACTAAAAATTTAGATAAATTATTCTTAGTTGGCTGAGGAATCATTCGGCGTCGATATACTTTATCGGGATGTATATTCGCGTGTACTATTTATCACGATAAATAACGTCTACGCCCAACAACTAATCTATTTGACTAGAAAAATATTAAAAAGGGGGTGGGGTTTATCTAAAATCGGACTTTGTAAGTTAGTCTAACTTGGATCTAAAATAATGTTTTTTTTAAATCCATAATGCCGTAATAATGAAATTATTTCTAAATGTAAAGTATTGACTTCCTTCGTGACCGATGATATTGAAAAAAAAACTATACGAAAGAATCAGAATGAGGAGAAAATTGATATGAAATAAGAATTTTCAGGCATCTTGAAACAGGCGTATCTACTTTTAGAATTCTGAGTTTCACAGATTAGCGTACTATCAGATTTTCAATTATTGTTTTCTCAACATTACCGTTTTGATATCTAAAAATGAACGTGGATAGTGCATTACTTAATTATGCAATTTTTGTCCATATGCAAAATAATTTTCGGCTGGGCCTGGGGGCCATAGTGAAATCGATTGTGTATTTGATTATTTATCGATATATCTTTTCCCAGTGTATCGCGCCCTTTATCGTGTGGTCTCCGAAGGCTAGTAATAGAAATAGTTGAGTAGTAATTATTCAGCAGTCATGTATGGTCATGGAAGTCGCAATTTTATGAGTCAACGAATCCATTAAACGTATTCTGCATGTCATTGTTTGGAGTAAACCAGTTTAATGGGAAGATAATTCATTTTATTAACGCGACTCGTGCATTGGTGTTTCCAGAATTCGCGCTGAAGCGTACAACTGATCATTTGGCCTTCTTGTAACAAATTATCAAGATTCACTGCACTTGGTGTACCAATGCAGTGCCCTATTGGCCACCATTGGGTGTAGATAAGGGAAAACAGTAGTAAAGTCATCTGAAATTCGCTGGTTAAGAAATAAAATTTCCGTGGGTAACTTACGAACGTACATACACCATTAATTTTAAGATGTGCCCCTTTTTTAGTTAGTGTATGTATACATATATTATTTACAGCACCATCTTACAAAACATAATTATTGTACGATGTAATTTATCGTTTCTCATCGATCTTCATCATCACAGATTCACGTGACCTTCAGAATATTAATGTTACTTTTTGTAACAAGAAATGTACAAAATAAAATATAAAAAAACGACTTCCTGATCGCAGAAATATCACATGCGTTGCATATTATTCATTATTCTATCAATAATTTGTATGACAAATATTTATTCATACGACTTTTTAGAACGAGAGTGAGATTTTTCATTCGTTATGCGCCAAAATGTTTTATTGATTATTCATCAACTTTTGAACCATAAATATGAGTTACATGTTACATTATTACACAGATGTAAAACAACAGCAGCGTTAAATCATTATACGTACTTGGGTAAAAAAAAAAACTTTAATAAACTTCCGGAAAACTTAAAATCCATAAAAAAATATCAAATCTTTAAAACTAAATCAAAAAAACACATAAGACCTACCCCAGCCTAAACTCCATACAGAGGAATATTTTTTTCATTTTGTAAAATTTATGATGAAACTTACTCATATAAAAAATTAAAAATTGTAAAACGAACTCCCTCTCTAAACACAAGTATCCACTTTATTAGAGAGGTAGAAACGTTATGTCTAAATTTTTGTATATTACCAACATTATGTTTAAGTATATTATATTTTGTAACACAATTTAATTTAAAAAAAAAAAAATAATAATAATTTGTTGTTCATTGAATAAATAAATAAATACAAGTACATTCCCTTATCCAAACCTAATGATGCTGGATCGGTACACCAAGTGCAGTGAATCTTGATCTTGTTTGTTACATGAAGATCAGCCAACTTAGTTTAACTATTATCTTGACTTCATATAACTGTATAAATGTGATTATAGAAGCATGCGGATTATTGAATAATATAAAATAATCAACCTACCCATGTTTATATTCTTTCTTATGAGTACTTAATTATTTTTTTAATATTTATTTTATACTTTTATACTTATCTTGGTATACCTTTACTTCCTTTTTATGTTCATTCTATATGTTTCAATCTTGTATCAATGTACATATTCACCATTGTGGCTATGCATTAAAAAATGTTTAGAAAATACTCAATTATTTAAATATTTTAAATGCTTAATAGAGATAGTTTGGTGCGGAATCATAATCGTAAATATAGATATAATATGTCAAGTTGTAGCCCCTTTAAGTAATTGCTCCACAGATTGTTTTTTGTCCTCTGTGGTTTATGTAAGAACGATTATATTCATTTTCACATTTTAATTTTCAGTATATTTATCGTGAATATTAATATATTTAGAGTTATATCACTTTGAACCGATTTTTCTCAATAGTTATTAGGGTACAACTATTTTACTTCTTGTATATCAGTTAACATAAAGACAACTTGTAGGTGCAATATAATTTACATGTACTTGTATTATTTAACACGTAATTTTTAACACATATTGGAAAAGAAAAAAGGTTCAACTTACAGATTTTTCATGAATTACTTTAAAACTATAATATTTACCATAAAAATTAAAATGCACAGTGAAAGTGAATGTTTTTATCTACCAAACAACGTACTTATGTGTAACCTAGCCCACTTAGTTGACGAACTAGAATTTTTAAATCTTGTTTTTGCTGAGTGGTGATTTTTGACATGTATCACAGGAGGCACAGATATTATATGTAGCTATCTAAGTAGTATGCTTGTTGAAAATTGTGTCAAGAAGTCGAAAAATGCAATACGAAGACATTGGTCATGAACCACTTACTAAGCGAAAACATTATTATTTATATTTCCATTATTATTATTAGTTTCTTGCCTTATAATATATTCGTATTTCCGTATAAAAATAGGGAAGTAAGTCCCCAATAACAAGTATTATGTCCGATTACCGTCCACATGTCGCAGTAATGTCAGCTTATCTTTCTTCATGCTCTGCTATTCTCGCATGTATTATGTATTTTGTGTGAAGGTTTCGATGTCATGCATAATGTAGATATAGGTGATATTAGTTTGTAATATAGACATATTTATAGGTACGACATTACTATGGCTTCCTTGTAACTAGATCTACTGACGCGATATTATGACACTGTATATTTACGGGGTTTTAGTGTAGGGCATCGTTTCACAACCTTTTTACTAAGAAAAAATATATCATGAATAATGTCGATAACGGAGATGGCCACGTTTGGCTGACGTCGCAGATGACGATGACGTTTTCATCAGCTTTCCGGACTAAATTGTATCTCTTACTAAACGATTGATAACATTATTTGTAACAGGGATATTGGATAAAAATATTTTATTGTATCTCTTCGTGGCATTTTTCTGGCCCACTTTATATGGCGCAGTTTTCTGTGCAGTCTGAAAACGGTCCCGTATAAAGCTAAAACTGCATGAAAAACTGTGTGCTAGTGTCAGATTTAAGCTGACATGACAGTCAATGTTTTTTATGTAAACGTTTAAGTAGACATTGGTTTATTGTATGCTTTTTAAATACGTAAAAAACCAATAACATATTTACACATTATTAGCTAAAATATACAATTTCCTGAGAGCAAACATACGATAATAACTTACAATCGCGTTTCAAAAATACACATATTTAGCGTGTCTTTTGACAGAAGTTTGACAGACTGCACAGTTTTCTGAACAAGAAACTGTGTAGTTTTCTGAACAAGAAACTGCGCCATATAAAGTGGGCTTAAGTTAAAAATAATTATGAGTACGAAAATCGTACGAATGGTAGTTGTCATAATTCGGGGATACTTCATAAAGCGTGGTAGAGCTGTCAAAATTCCACAAAAGTTTTTACTCTCTGGATTATAGAGGTACAGCATAGAAATGGGCAAAGCTGTGATTGGTTGGATTTAAAAATCTTAACCTACTGTTTAAATTTCGCTTTTAAATAGGTATTTGATTTTAAATTGTTTTATTAAACCCAACCTATCTTAACCTACTGTATTAATTTCATAACCATAGACAAGTCCTCATAAAAATTACCACGCTTTGTGAAGTATGCAGTATGCCCCATAATTCTCTTATCAACAGAGCAATCCACTTGCTGAATGCGACTTCTTCACAAAGTGTTGACATTTTCACACACATATTAATAGACAATTCATCGGTTATCTGATTTTCTTACTTTATATCCTGCCGTACTCACTAACTAACCATCAAGCCATTTCTCCGAAGTGGCGGAGGGATAGAACGCCACACTACTCTGTCCTGACACTCTTCCTTCGCTTCCTCCACTTTCACACATGTTCTCATGCATGCACGCCGTAAACTTTACGAAATGAGTTAACCTGCAATGTGAGTTTTCATGCATTTCAATTAAATAAAGGGCACAAAGTAAAAGGGTCTAGTTGGTACCTACCTGTTTTGATGTAAATTTAAAAAAAAAAGCTCTCCATGTTTATTTACTAATCGATTGATACACTGATAGCACAAATGGTCACGTGTTTTTTATTTTTATTTATTGTATTCACATAAAATAATGTAATAAGCACTGTGAAGGCGGCCTCCGTAGCGTAATGGCTAAGACGCTGGACTCGCGATACGGGGGTTCCGGGTTCGATTCCCAGTGAGAATCCAAAAATAAAAAGTGATTTATCTCAAGCCTGGGTGTTTGTGACGCTGTTTCCCTCTGTAATCGGGCCTCTGGCCTGTTGAGGTGGTTGAATAAATAAATAAAAAAAATCTTGTAAAATTAATTTGCAATCGGAAATATTAGGTAACATTGTCATCTGCATACACCCACACTTGTATTTATCCATTCAGTAAATTCATGACATTTGCTTATAAAGAATAAATAATTAATTATTAATCGAGGCGTATCGCGACACCAGAACTACTGTTGCAATGTTGTATTAGTGCCTAATACTTAACTCATTAATTTATGGAAATTTTAAGTGTGTGTTGATTAAAATTATTGTAGTCAATTATGAATAGTGGTTTACCTAAATATAGAATGAAATTAAATGTATTTATAGTATATGAATTTAGTTTTTTGTCTTTGTAATGTAGGTAGGTATTATATACACCAGCTTAGACTGACGCCTTTGAATTTATATCTATAACTAATATAATTTCATTAAAATTCAACATTGCAAATTATACTGAAAATACATCTTGCGTTTTACGTGAAACAATGAAAATTTGCTTCTAGAAAACCAACAGACTTACCTTTTATTAACAAGTATGCGAAATTATTGTAAGTATTTAATTTCCCTCCGTTTAACAGTAATTACATGATAATATATTGGAATTCTTTTCAGTCCCAGCTAATTACCCATAATAGGCATTTTTACACTTACTATATCTTACCCTGGACTGGATTCTGAAGCACAGTTCTAATCGCATTCCCTTCGTGTAATCATTTATAGTCTTAATAACGGCAAATCAATTTAATTCAGTCCGCAAGGTACATAAAAATAGCGACGAAATTAAAGATAGTAGTGATAATTGTTACGTATTTGAATAAAAAAATGTGATAAAAGAATCCTGCTGGTCTTATTTCCAAAATAGACTCTTTAGAAAAAAAAGTGGTCAAGGAGTAAGGTCACGTGGACGTCAGCCGTCAACATAGAGCAGCTTGATTAACGAATTGTCCACATTACTGCAAAACAGCCCAATTCCAGGTGGAGAGAGACCGTTCACAGGAGAGCCATGCGGAGTCAGGCAGCATCACCATCCTCACCACAAGATGGAGCGGCTTGGTCAACTGTCCTCACTGTCAGTGTCTGCAGCCTGCTCTACTGCACTTGATGTACCGATGCAGTGCCCTATGCACCATTGGGGTGTGGATAAGGAAAATTAGTAGTAGTAGTAGCCATGCATGATGCCGCTCCAGAGTATTTAAAAGAGCTTTGCATTCCAGATAAACTAGCTGAAAGACGTCTCACACTTCGATCAGCTACATCTACAGTTATAGGCAGGGTTTTAGTACCGATCCGTAAATCTGCGCACAAAAATTTGGAGAGCGCGCTTTTGCGGTTGCGGGCCCTGTGGCTTGGAATGCTCTCCACACCAGAAGTGCGCAACTGTGAGAGTGAAGTGATGTTTCGAAAGAAACTTAAGACCTAAATGTTCTCAAAATTTTTTGATTAATTTTGATAATGGTATTTTCTACTCAGAAATTGAGTTTTCACTCACTTTAAATTTCCCGAGGTATTAAATAAAGCGCCCTTGAGGTATATTTATACGAAAACGGCGCTATATAAATTATCCATAATAATAATATGAACTTTTTTTTTTTAAATGATGATAATGTCAAAGTAAAGGCGAGGTCCTTTTGTATTTACAAAGAACCTGAATATGATATCAGAATATGGTTCCTAAGCGACATTTATGCCGTTATAAGGCCATGTATCTGCTTATCTGTACAAGTTTTTATGACACCAGTGAAATCTGGTGTAAAAAATCAATTACGTGTTTCATATGCATTAAAATATCGTGTTTCATACTTACGAAATGTGTCAAAGAACTCCGTGATCGTATCAAACACGTCAGAAATGCTAAAAATGAATCGAAATCGTTTATGAGCAATATTGTCAGTACAGTACAAGACAACCGTGAAGGCAAAGGCGTTGACGGGACTTTTTCCTGTTCGAAGAATGATATTTGAGAAATATTTTATGACAAGCAGGGCTGCGAAATGAGAATTGGACTCATGACGCCAAAATCAGAAGCAAATTACAGCTTCTGTGCAATCTATAATATTACTAGCGTAAAAATGATAGTAGTAGTGATAGTGTACATCAGTGATGCCTGCCGAAAAAATAAATCTCAGTGTTGTCTGCGGAAAAAATAATCTCCATCGTTCTTAAGAGTAGGTACCTACTTGCAAGCTAGAATCGAGTTTTATTATGTTTTTTTTAATATGATACCAATCCAATACAATATAAAAAATTGGATTAACATTATAACATTTCCATTTTAAGCAGTTTTCAAACCCAATAAAAATTTGAGTTGAGTTGTCAAACGATCAAATACGACGCCATTTTTAAATACGTTTTACAAGGAGGGTGGGATAGAAAAAACTAATTTTACCGGACTACTTATCAAATACTGTAAAAATCCAACCCGGCAAAAATGTTTTAAGACATTTCGTTATTTTAGTTATAATCGAGTTTTATTGTGTTTTTATAATGTGATACTAATCCAAAACAACATAAAATATTGGGGTTCGTAGGTTTTCACGGCCTTCAGAATACAGATAGTGTTTTCCTGGGTTATTATGCCGTGTTTGTGGGCTTTGTGTTGCCGACGTTTCGGAGCACATTGCAGTGTCCATCTTCAGGGCATGAATGTCACATTCAGCCCTGAAGATGGACACTGCAATGTGCTCCGAAACGTCGGCAACACAAAGCCCACAAACACGGCATAATAACCCAGGAAAACACTATCTGTATAAAAAATATTGGATTATCATCATATTATTTCCATTTTTGACTGTTTTTCAATGCATTAGAATTTTGAGTCGAGATGTATGTCATAACTGTTACAAACGTGACGCCATATTTCAATGTGACACATAACTGCGATTTAGTAGGACATTTATGATAATCAGGTTTTAAACGGAGGTGATAAGAAAAGGGCCTTAGCCAATCAACTAAAGGTGGAACAAACAAAAATCGAGGCGCGGAAGCGCCGAAAAGCCCCGCAGGGCTAGCGTTTAACAGTTAATTATTGTTAGCAGACTGTTATCTGCTAATAATAATTAAAACACTCCAACTCTTAAAAGATTTAATATGCATATAAATAGATTTGCACGAAGTACTCATATTCCATACAGCTATTTTATTAGCTTTTTGGAGAACTATTGCTTTCAAGAGATTTTGGCACATATTTTATCAGATACCATGTAGCTTCTCCAACATTGTTATGGTTTTATTCATAATATTTTCATGTTTATGTTGCAATTTAGATTACCGCTGTTGAGCAATTCAATTTTTTAGCACGACATAAAAGTCCTTATTTTTAAAACCAGCAATCACATACCTATAAAATATACCTACATATAAATAATAACAAAATAATATAGAGGGTTTGAGACAATGTCAGTATAAACAAAACATAGAAAAACCTAAGGGATCAAAATTAGAACTGCAGAAAACAAGAAACGGGAAAAACTAAATTATTTAACAAAGCATATTCAATTCTTATACAGTTTTTTCCTCGATTTTTTCTATCGCAGACTTCACGTTCTCTTTTGGAGTCGAATTCGGAGTTGTAAAGTAGGAGCCAGAGCGAAAATCGAAAGTTTTTAGAATGTTCAAGACACAGGAGTCAAAGTCGAAGTTTCTACCGTTATCGCAGCCCTAATGGGCGGGCCATACTTTCAGGACAATAACGACTGCAGTAGGTAGTATTGTTGTAAGTCACGTGTCGTATTCCGTTTTGCAGGTTATCACGTATCACGTCTGACGTCTGACTGTGTAAAGTACAAAAGGTAGACAGACAAACCGTCCACGTCTGTCGTAGTCGTTAAACTCTTGAACACTTCATATTTTTAACTGTTTTGATGACAATAACAGGACAAATTATGATTCTTCTATTCTATTTTATAAATGGCAAAGCACCCGATGTCGAGTGATACATGCCTGTATTGTCATCATATAGGTAGTTACAGTTAAAGGATTGTGATAATATAATATTAATACAATAGTGATTATTGAAAGTGGGCATGTAAGAAGTCGGAATAATCGACTTGCGTGCATGAGAAGATGTATGAATGTGGAGGAAGCAAGAGAAGTATGCCAGGACAGAGTGGTGTGGCGTTTTATCCTCTCTGCCTACCCCTTCGGGGAAATGGCGTGATGGTTAGTTAGTTAGTTAGTTTAGTGATTATTGTTACCATACGAAAAGGTGTATCTGATTCGGTAAATATTTTCATCGCAAAGTCGTAAACAAGTTGTTAAGAATCAGGGCTGTGCAATCAGCGCACTTGTATTTTAAAGGAAACAGCATCTATTGAAATTATGTAAACAACTATTGTCAGTTTCGAGAAGGGATACGATTGAAAAATCAATTTGAGATTTTTTATGAATTACACGTTTTTATAATGTTTTTTTTTTAGATATCTTGTCATTGCACTGTTAATTTCTGGACAGTTCAGGGAAAGGAGGTGCTGTGACAAATTCTGATACACCCTATCAAATTTAATTGTGCCCAAATCTTTTTTTAAAAAGACTGAATAATTATTACATTAATGCGTTGTGGACCCAGTCAAATACGTAAGTAGGTACTGTTCAAAATGTTAATAAATTGATAGTCGCAGATCAAAGTTATGCAGTTTTTTTTTACAAAGATTTGAGTAAATAAAATACCATCTTTGATGAACCAAAGTAGTGAAAAAAACTTCGATGAAAAGCAAAAAAATTTTTTGCACTAATATACTCGTGAATACGTGTTTTTGTTTGAATTAAATCTGCAACCAAACATCGGGATTTTAATCTACGAGATTAAAAAAGACACTCGTAATTACCTTATTTATTAAGCTTTTTATTAGTACAATACCAGACACAAACAAAAGTGTACATAAAAATATTATGATACTATGTATGTTTTTCAGTCTACTATTGTTTGCTTAGCTGGTCAAACAAAACCTTTCTCATTGACTAAGAAAAGAATTTCAACACTTGACTAGATAGTTGACTGTGAGCATTATTCTCTATAGGTCATTACGATGCGTTTTTTGTTCCCGGTATAAATTGGTCTTACAAGATTTGTTATGGCGACGAGTGTCGTGAGATATTCTTTCCCATTTCTATCGACTGAAACGGTAAACTTTTCTAGTCAAATGAACGGTAAACATTTAATTTCGTCTAAAGTTCACAACGTATGTGGTTTTCCATGTTAAGCGATTAAGACCTCCTAATCTTTCCTATTGTATTATATGTAAATTCTTTATAATTTAGGCTTTCATAAAAAACTGATTTTATTCAATTTTGGGCTTAATATGCTTTTATGGCTTTATTCTCAGGGTACTTGAATGATATTCCCGTTTTTATAAATGAACACATTTTGATGTTTTAATATTCACTTCATCATGTATATCATATAGTTGATGTTTATATTGTCAAAACCACATTGATTTCCACTTCAAAAAAAGATCTAATTCCAAAATAACTCTTTAGGAATTCATTATAAGTGGGTGTAACTGTGGAACTAAGATCAAAAGTTTTAATGCCACACTATCTTTTCTATAGATATCGCTTTAATAGACATATAAATCAAGAGGAATTAACTATTTTTCTATTGTTTTTTGTTAAAATAACCTGGGAGGAATGCACACAGTACATGATGAATAATATATCTCATTTGAGCTGTCTAGGCGAGTCAGGTGAACAGTAGGTGATGGGCGATGGCAGTGGTATTGAGACTGTGTAAAGTGCAGACGATGAACCCTTTCTTCTCACGCAGAACAATAAATTAATAGCGTAACTTGTGGGTAAGTAATGTTAATGAGAATTATGAAGTGCACTGCCATTATTGGTCGTAAACATTTGGTATTGAACTACAAAAGAAACGGATTGCGTTCGATTTAATCTGCCTTATATTGAATATTGTGTTATTTTTAATCAAACCAACTGGACAACTAGACATTTCATAAATTCTGGAATGAAAACCTTTTTGATACTTTCAATTTAACCTTCGCGTGCCGATGATATTGTATTTAGTATTGACTACAATTCGACTCTTATAATAAGAAAATCTATACTAATGTATAATAGATACGGGCCTCAGATTTTTTTTATTCTTCCGTAATAGAATTGCGAATTACGTAAAAGTATTTCTATACATATTTATTAATTTACAGCAACAGAAATAAATCATTTGTCAAAAAATCGGGGATAAAATCACTAATTCAGATAATTTCCAGAGCTAACATTACAAAAATTGTTACACTTCAACTACAAGAATGGTCAATAAAAAAGCGATATTTAGGAATATTCACGCTTTTACCATTTTTTTTCAAGATTTAAAAAATACATCGCGTGCGGAATCTTTTTTGTACCGAAAAATTCCGTTTGTAAGGGAAGTGAGAAAGTCGATTTGTTCGCTGTTATTCACGTTAATTTTATTTTTTGATGTTTTTGGTTTATGTAGGCTCTTGCCATGGAAGATAAAAGTTATCTTCAGCCCATGTCCACACCTAATGGTGCATAGTTTACTGCATTGGTATACCAAGAGCACACAAACTAAATATCAATGAAATACAATGATGGTAATGATATTTTATGGTTCAGCTAATTGGGTCTCTCCATCCTGATTTTGTGTGTAAATGCAACAATAAATATGAACTAGCTGTTGCATCTCATCTGTTCACCTATCCGAATCGAAGTTCACGGGAGAATCAGAGAAATAAATTAATCGCTTATAATGATTGCGTTTACCATAACTAGCTCCAAGTTCGCTGTTGCGGCGCGCCACGCTCATTTCCCAGGCTATTTATTAAAATGGCGAGTATTGCAGGAATGCCACCAAACGGTTCTGTTATAATTGCTCGGATCGTGAGGGGACTTCCGTGTATAGTCTGCCATTGTCTGGGACCCAGTGTACTATATGCAGAGAGTAGTGAGGAGCAGCAGACTTCAGGAACCCCGTGACCCTTCTTACCATCGCTGGCTCTGGCTGGCGTGTCATACTGTGGGAGTTGTTACACCAACTATCACATTTCAGATCGCGAGATTTGTAATAAACGAGCGAATACTACGCGCTTCTGTAGCTCAATAACTATCGACGTAGTTAAAAACGTGCTAACCACGTGCTAACGCTAACCATTTGACCGATAACAATGAACTTACGTTCATACCACGTTCGCGTTGCCGAGCACCATAGATGATAATAAATATCGCGGCTAAACGTCAAACGTCAAATCAAGAAAGTCAACGCGCGTGTCGGATTGTTTATTATGTAGACTGCTTTTCTCAATATTTGGCTTGCCGAAAACCGGCTAAATGCAATACGGCACTCGAGAAAGATTGAATGAAGATAATATATGTGCGAATAAGATATATCTCGGGAAATGGCTCGCGACTTGATGCGCTCGTTTAATAATCCCGATCGATAACTTTTAACGCGTGTTCCATTGTGATCGCGAAAACGTTAAACATCCATGGTAAGAAATCGTTATCACGTCGCTTATTACCGCGTCGATAGTGATCTGTGATCGAGCTCCTGGTGTTCTCTTGCAAAATATTACACGTCAGATAACATTATTATTATTTCAATTTTGTTTATCTATCCTTTTGTGTATTTTGAGTGTTCGATCGGCTGTATTGTTTCCTTATAGAAATTCATTTCATCATGATAAATGATACTCAATAGAATTTTTTTTTAAAAACACTAATCAAAGTCACATATTATTATTTACTGTAAATAGTGTTAACCAATAAATGGAATTGAGGAAAAGACAGAAAAAATAAAGTAAGATAAAGGAAATGTATTTCTTTTTTATTTTCAACCTTTTTAAAACGGGTAACTGTTTCTGTATCTTGAGATGAAGATGAGTTGAAGTTGATTCCATTGTAAAGTCACATGCATTGCGACTTTTCACATTGTTGTATATTGAATGCTCTTATTAATGGCATGTTTATTCGTCTCTAATACTGATACTATCAAAACTGCAAAATTAATCAATTTTCCACATCTGCAGTGATTTTTACAAGGTAAAGTAATGTGACTACACTTCACCAACACGAACAAAAAGGCTCATCATGCAAGAAGCAGCCTAATGGTGCTAGCAATGACAATTTATATTTTGAGAACTTCTACATAATATCATAAAATCTTCAGTTTCTTTAACACTTTCACACTTCACTATCTAATTTCACCTCCATCAACATTATTAATCAGATCTTTAAAAACAGCAACGACACGAAAAATTTCATTATGTAATAAAATTTAAACAAAAAAGAGTTAATTTCTGTTATATACACGGTGTTGCACATGTATATTTTCTAATTTACCCAAACGAGCTTAGTTAGTTAAATTAGTTCGTTATTATATTTATCTGTGTCACCTTGTAAGCTTAATCATTTAGATACAATTTAAAACATAACAAACTTTATTAGGCACCTTCATTAAAATTTTTAAATGATAATGGCACCTTTATTTGAAATAAAAATAATAATGTAGGTTTTGAAAAAAATTAAATTATTTGAATGTCAATATTCTGTTTATATTTGCTCTAAATATTGTCTGCTGTCTGAGCTAATCACGTTGTTTTGTATTCTGTTTCAAAACTGAATCATAGTAATATTCGGAGAATCAACAAGCCTTTCAGTTAAGTGGTTTCATTTTACTCGCGAGCTGCACACTCCAGGTGTGAACTGTGTGTACTGTATATTGTATATTGTATGTAGTGTGTTCGTGCATTCTCATTCATTACTCATTCTGTACCAAACATTCTCAGTGTAAACACAACCTTACCGCGTCGAGCTGCCTTATCTACCCGCTAATTGTAGCCAAAGTAAATAGTGTTATTATCATCTCCAATATTATGTCACTGCTACTTTTTTGCGCACTCTAATTTCTTATTGTCTTACAGATTGCAGAGCCCAACGACTCGATTGCTGGTCGTATGAACTTCGACCGGACAACCGAGAAAATACGACCCGACCTCGGAAGATGTGAAGACTCCAAGTCCGCAGCATGCTCGTCAGAGGAAAAGAATGATATAACCGATGTTTACCATATGGTACGCTACAACAAGGAGTCATGCAGAATTCTAAAGACCAGACGTCCGCGAAGACAAAAAAAGCCAGCAAGCGGCGCAACTCTAGAAAAAAATCACTTTCCCCTTCGAACTCCGTAGTAACTAATCAAAATATTTTAAATGGAAAACCAAACCAGTCGGGGAACAAACCGGAATGCAAGAGGTCTCTCTCCGAAGGATCTGCCAAACCAAAGCACAGCAAAAAGAGTAACTTGAAGAGAACATTCTCTCACCCTTCCACCGATAGTTTACACATCAAGGATGAAGCCACGAAGGAATCTGATGTCCCGGACTTGTGTCGAGACGTTCCCGACAATATTCAAGTACTCGATCCGAAGCCGGAAATTGAACTTGGTGATAAAATAAGTGCTCCCGAAAAAGCTTTAAATCCAAAGTGCGAAACCGAAAGTGAAATGAGTGATACGGCGCTGACGCGAAGTCAGGGTATTAAAAGAAAACAAAATAAAAATAGTAAAGTAAATATAGCTAAAGTTAATAGTAATCCTAGTTTAAACGACAGTGATATTAAAAATAGTGTTTTTGAAGAAATCGATATTAAAAGTATCTCGAAACCAAACGCGGAACGCGCTGAAGAAGTCGAAGATCAAAAAATTGACGATACGGATAAAGATAGAATAACTCGTGAGTTTTTAGTCAAATCCTTGCCATCCAGCATTTCTCTACACAAGGATGCCATCGAGATGCTCAACGAAGAGATTCAGGCGAGGTTCAAGGAGGGCATCAAGTCCTTCACGGATCAGCTGACCGCGGCTGCCACGCTGAAGCCGGGCTACATCAACGCGGAGCTGACCAGGATATTCCAGGAGCAGTCCAGGGAACCGATGATCAAGTTCGCGAGACAACACATCTCGCAAGAACTTGGCAACGAGCTGGAGAACCTGCCAGGATCTGCAGTCAAGAGGGTGCCAGTCAAGAGGAGAAGGAGAGTTTCCGAAATGGGTGAGTGAAGCATCTTGTTATCTTTATATTTTTGGAGCATTCAAATTGTCCAATTATTTTGTAAGTGCATTTTGCGAGATACTTTGATGTCAGCTCCTCAAATTCACAGATCAATACACCCTAGTTCAGATAACCACACCTAATAAGGTTTTCTCGTTTACTCCTGGTAATTTATAGCTGTTTTGTCATTTTTTTACGTGCCTACACAAGATTTAAGCTTTGAAGTAGTGATTTCACTATCACAAGTTAATAATTTAACGGATTTGAACAACGTTTGTCATTGGTTTACCTGTCAAGTTCCGTGTCACGAAGTGTTCAACTTTTCCAATAACAATGAAATGTAGTTCTTCCTACACGTCGCCAGGTCTGCCAGAATTGTAGTCCCCGTAGGTAGAGTACAGCCGAGAGCTGAGGGAGTTGGTTTATAGTTGTCTACCGGTTTCTCAGACTGAGACTTACATATTTGCTTTCACTATTGGGGTTAAGGTCGACTTTTGTTTTCTGGCTTGGCAGTGTTTCGGGTAACAGAGCGTTACAAAATACAAGGATTTTTATTGTAAAATTATAAATTGAATATCGACAAAAGTTTATCTGTCGTTTTCTGTATTGGAGAGAGGATAACCTTCTAGGTAATCTTCTGCAAATGATACCAAGTACCTTTTCTGATTACCTTTCGTAATATCGCTCCTATTATCACGTATGTTGCTGTATTAAAAACGTCTGTTCTCTAAACAATAATTAACTTATCGCAAATCCCTTGAAAGGAAATCAGTAGGTAATTTCATTGTGTGCTAAATGTATCACACTTGCGTGACTAAGTGCGCATAAAACATAATAATGAAAAATCGAATAAATAGTGGTTAAAAAACAATGTGTCATTTAAAGTAACTGTTATGTATTGAATTGTATTATGTACGCCTCGTGGTTTAGTGGTTAGCACATTGTGCTACCATGCATGAGGTCGCGGGTTCGATTCCTGACAGGGTCAGCATGAAATATTTATTTCAAGGTACTCTACTTAACTACATTTTTAAAATCCAAAACATGGTGTTTATTTAATTAATTAATAAGTGCTTGTAACTACAAAGTGAGTGTTTCTAACATCTAACACACATTTTAGACTCTAATATTCTTAATGTGTCCGTTCCAATTTGACCACTTACCACGTCTAGTCCTTGAAATGTTGTAATCAAACATAATCTCATCAATCATCAGTCATCTGTGTTGATGATGAACGGATAATGAGTGTTGAATCAGTCTCGTCTAATATTCCACAAAAGGTCATTAATAGAAGGCAGCCATAATAAGTAATAAGCCATTTTGAAGAAGATATATTCTATTGAGGCTAAGGCTACATCAGCTACACTTAACATTTCCGATACACAAAAATTAGATTATAACCCCTACGTGGCGGTGCATCCATCATCATTGCATTTAAGTTAATTAACCCTTTGAAATCTGTGCTAAAAAGTTCCTTTGGGATACTGCTACTACTACTTTCCCTTATTTGTATTTTTACTAAGCCCGCTATATATGGGACAGTTTACTACACAGTTTTCTGTGCAGTCTGAAAACGGTCCCGTATAAAGCTAAAAACTGCATGAAAAAACTGTGTGCTAGTGTCTGATTTAAGCTGACATGACAGTCAATGTTTTTTTATGTAAACGTTTAAGTAGACATTGGTTTATTGTATGCTTTTAAATACGTAAAAAACCAATAACATATTTACATTATTAGCTAAATATACAATTTCCTGAGAGCAAACATACGATAATAACTTACAATCGCGTTTCAAAAAATACACATTTAGCGTGTCTTGTGACAGAAGTTTGACAGACTGCACAGTTTTCTGAACAAGAAACTGTCCCATATAAAGCGGGCATTACTCTACCAATTTTAAAATCGCGGTTTAGCTTTGAAAAAGAGTTGTGTTGGATTGAAAAAATTACTCAATAGTCTTTAAAACAGTCTAGGGAAAGGGTGGGGCTTTCATTTCCCTTAGACGTGCTCTAAATCGTAAGACTGATCATCTTGCCTTCGTGTAACATAATGCGATCAAGATACATACACTCGGTGTATCAATGCAGTACAACATGCATTATTAGCTGTGGATGAACAAAGTAGTGTGTAGATTGCAAAGCGCCCTGAGGTAATTTTTCTCAAAAATAGAGCTGTAAAAGTTGGCCTATTATTATTATTTGTTATTATGGTGTGTAAGTTGCACTTTTAACACTCGCGCTGTGTAAAGTTACCCGCAGGCCTATGAACCGACTAAAGTGATGCCGGATATCGACTACATGGGAACTCTGTTATACACGAAATAGGTCTTTGAACTCTGATTGGCTAAAGGTACACAAATATAGGTATACTTGGGTCGCACATTAAAGCCAATCTAGAGAAAAACTTCGCCAATCTATTGTGTTCTGACACGAATCATTCAAACCCACCTAAATTTATATTATTTGATTCAGCGAAATATTACTAAATATTTCTGCGAATCATAGGGCCTAAAATAGCAGACTTCCGAGTTTTGAAAATAGGAACACAGAAGTGAGGAAACGGGCGCAGCAACCCTTGGTATCTACTGTCATCCGGCGATGGCGTTTCGGCTGGCTTGGCCATATACTTGCAAGCGCCCTTGAGGTATATTTATACGAAAACGGCGCTATATAAATTATCCATAATAATAATACTGTCCAATATTCTTTCAAATGGTTGAATGATTGAATATCATTTTATGCCGCAATGCAAACAATGTTCGTATGTATGTAAGTATTGGACACTAAGGAAAAATATTTTACAAAAGAAAGTATTATTGGAACTGTATTAACTTAATTAACATTTAATTAAGGTATTTTTTGGGAGAAATTTAATATCATTTTATAAAACCTAATCGAAGTTAGTAAGACTAATATAACTTTATTATATAAATTTTAAGTGTGTAATTTACAGCAATTGGACACTTTTTAATTTTCTCTCGCATTATACTTGTGCTATTTCTTAATTTATCAATGAAATATTGACAAATACTGATAGATTCAAGCCTTCCACGTAGATAGATTATACAACATTTTGGGTCGTGTTAAAATACTTGCACACAAATCTGGATTTTATCCCAAGACGGGAGTAGGTATATATTTTTTATTTTTATATCCCTACAGAAATGAGGTAGATTTTTTTTTCCAAATTCTGGAATATGGATATTCGAGCGTTTACAGGGCTTATGACCTGCCATTGGCTGGGTTAAGTATTCTGCTAATAAAATACTAATAAATATTCAATATCAATGCATAGATGGCGCGTTCAACTCGCTGGTGGATGATTCTTGATTCGTAGCATAAATACAAAATCAAAAATATTACCTGGTGTGGATATTCGCTAATAAGCGGAATGGGGAATGTTGTAGTACCTACATAAAGTGGCCACTTAACCCAGCCAATGACAGGTCATAAGCCCTGTAAACGCTCGAATATCCATATTCCAGAATTTGAAAAAAAAAATTCTACCTCATCTCTGTAGGGATATAAAAATAAAAAATAGATAGATTATGCTCGGTTCAAAGCTTGAAAAAGTTCTGAGTTATGAAGGAAATTTTCCTAGTGTCAAGGGCTAACAAGATCATGTTTTTTCACAAGTTTGAGATTCGCTTTTTAAATTTTGCCATAGATATAAAACAAAAGTTCGAATGCATTTACTTAGACAAAGAACTCACTAAAAAGTACGTATTTCTGGTAGAAGTAAATTCTTTGAGTAAACTTGTTTTTGAATATTTAATTTAGGGTGTCCAATTATTATAGCATGTTCAATTACTATAGCACCCACCCTAGATCTATTGAATTCTTAAATGTTTTAAAGTAATTAGCTGTAATAATTAATAACTGTATGAAAATAAGTTTAAACCACTTCGCAAAGTCGTGATGGTTTGAAAATTCTCTCCATTAGAACAATGGCCCATAAATCGTACGACATTCAAATCAAAACGGTATTTTGTCATAGGTAAGTACTTACGTATAACTATTATTCGTGTCCGCCTCGTAGTGTAGCGGTAGAGCGTTGGGCTGCCATGCACGAGGTCGCGGGTTCGATTCCCGATGTGGGTCAATATGAAATATTTATTTGAATGTGATTAAGCATACGCTGAAGCGTAAGACTGATCATCTTGCCTTCATGTAACTAATGATCAATGCAGTGCCTTATGCACCATTGGGTGCGAATAAGAGAGAGTAGTAGTAGGTGTAACTTAACAACTTGCCGTGCTTTTTATGAGGACTAGTCTATTGCTAAATCCGTAGATATGACAAGATGTAGAAAAAGAGTCGAAGAGAGAAATTTATACAGTAGGTTTAGATAGGTTGGGTTTAATAAAATAATTTAAATCAAATGGCTATTTAAAAGCAGTATCCTTTATAATAGGTTATGAAATTTATACAGTAGGTTAATGATAGGTTAGGTTAAATAAAATAATTTAATCAAATAGATTTTTAAAAGCGAAATTTGACAATACATAATGAAGGCGTAACCCAATCGCGCATCAACCAATCACAGCTTAGCCCGCTTTTACGCTTTACTCTACAAACCAGAGACTAAAAATATTTGGAAATTTTGACAGCTGCACGGCAAGTTGTTAAGTTACCCCTAGTAGTATATTATTCTTAATCTTGTGTTGTGATATGGATTTTTATATCATAGACTTCTTTAGTAAAGTAATTCATTATGTGATACCCTGGACTGGCGGTGAAGCGTTAAACTGATCCGCACTTGGTGTAAAGATGGAGTGCCCTGTTCACCATTGAGTGTACCTAGAAGTATTATAATAAAGTTACCCCATTACTGAGACATAATGACGTGCTGTTCCTGAGTCACCACAAAACTAACTATGGTTTTCATGCCCCATCGTCTCGATTGTGTCGTATTGTAAACTCAAGACGGGATCTGGACTTCTTCGGTGTAAGCATTGATATATATAATACATTTAGATCTGCCTTGCAGAGTAAATTATTTAGAAAAGGTAATGACACGGAGATTCTGCACCTTAATACTCTTACAGCGGTCAACCTATCAGAGCCCTTCGACTGCCGGCAAGCATCCGCTCACACACCGCAAAAGGTATGGGCTAAATGTAGGGTTACAGTAAACAGTATACAATACTAACCCGTTCCTTACGAGGAGCGTTCATGAATTTTACCATGCATCTAAAATGACTTTTTTTTCTTGTGGACGGGCTGTTGGCTATTATTTAAGAAGAAAACTTTCTTTGAATTATAATTATTTTTAGGCTATGTAAACAAATATAAATAAAACATTTACATGTGGAAAGTAACACCATCTTTGTTCTTAATTTTTATCCGTACGGTTTTTACACGGTTTTATCTACACAGGAAGGCATTTCGGAATGTTTTCTGTACGTCCGACTCTGCCGACGGTTAAAGAAATACTGAATACGCGTCTGGCGCAGGTGGAGGTTTTGGCGTAGCTGAAGTGTCATTCATTTTTTTGGTTCAGTTCAAATCTAAGTTAATTAATGGGTGTAAGTCTATCAAGATTTAAACATTTACTGAAGTAGACCCGATCCCGTCTTAAGTGTGTCCACATTTTATTCTAACTGTCGCAGCTTATCCAATTTAATGTTCTGTCACTTATTTTTACTGCTTGTTATCCCTATTATGCTTATCTTTGTATTTAAAATTGTTTTTTTTTCCGTAAATAAATAAAATTACAGAAATATCAGCGCCTAATCACGAGACAATATTATATTATGGAGTAATTGGTATAACAGATAATATCTCGCATACTTTTTATTAGCAGTGACCTATTTTGTGAGCAGTGAGCATAGTAAAGTCACGTTCTCACGGGCATTTCATTATGATTCGTGATTCCGGTATACGAGTACACTTAGCGTACTTTTACTTTTGTGTTTTAAGCTAGCTTTATACGGGACAGTAAACTACACACTTTCCTGTGCAGCCTGAAAACTGTCCCGTACTGTAGTGACTTACGTATTGTAGTTTAATGGCGAGCAAGTGCGTAAACATCTATTTAAACTACTACAGTAAGTCGCAGTCGACAGTGCGTAATAGGCCTTAATGTTTTTTTTATGTAATCGTTTAAGTAGATATTGGTATATTGTATGCTTTTAAAAACGTAAAAAACAAACGACATAATTAAATTATTAGCTCTACATATCGACGCCCTCCTACGTATAATGTCGCAACCCACAAAATGCGTTTTTACAGGAGGAGCATTTGAAAATATTTTCGTTCATATGCATTGGTTGTAGCTACGACAAAATACGCCCCAAAAAGCCTTTATTATTGGCAATTTTTTTTTGTTGTTTTGGTAGAATTAAAGATATAGTTAAATACAGACGAAATCCACCAAAAACTCAATCGACGATTTGTGGGTTACGATATTATACGTAGGAGGCGTCGATATATACAATTTCCTGTGAGCAAACGTACGATAATAACTTAAGCCCGCTATATACGGGACAGTTTTCTGCGCAGTTTTCTATGCAGTCTGAAAACGGTCCCGTATACAACGAAAACTGTTTAAAAAACTGCGTGCTTATGTCAGATTTAAGCTGACATTACAGTTAATGTTTTTTATGTAAACGTTTAAAGTAGACATTGTTTTATTGTATGCAGACGAAATACAAAAAAAAAACCAATAACATATTTACATTATTAGTTAAATATACAATTTCCTGAGAGCAAACATACGATAATAACTTACAATCGCGTTTAAAAAATACACATATTTATACAGGCTGCTTTTTTATTCAGAGTTAGGAACTACGTAGTATATTATGTACGATAGGTGCACTTATGTCGAAATTAGAGCAGAATGCAAGGCTGAGAAAAGCGCTATCGACAAAATTAAGAAAAGTCTTCTAAGATGGTTCGGTCTTGCTAAGCCATTACAAATTAATACTACACAAATATTAATATGTTTGCACCAAACACCATGCACCATACTATTACTTATTTTTGGCCGGCCATTTGACACATACCAGATTTGCCAAAAGTGTCCCGAGGCTGTTGATCCCATTTAAGCAATTAGCTGGGTTAAGTGGTCACTTCCAAAATCCAACCGATGCGATGGTAGACCACAACATTTAAAATGCTTAGAAATTAATATTCTTTTACTAAACAACATTTTGAGTGTGTCCAAATACTTGTAGACTACAAGTATTCTACAAGTATTTGGACACACTCAAAATGTTGTTTATAAAAATTAGCTGGTATAAGTTATAAGCATAACAAATTGAAGATTCATCTTCAGGCGTTTCCTAGTAGGTGATATAATTCGGTAAGAATCTCACTTGCAATCATAAAGGTTTCTGCTAAAATGCTTAGCAATTTTCTCAATGGATGACAGAGTGTTCACATGTGAAGCGTCGCGCCATTTTATTGTATATTGGCAGATATGGATATCAAATACTAGGTGAAATGGGGAATGTTGTAATACATCAAGTGACTTCACCCAGCCAATGACAGGTCATAAGCCCTGTAAACGCCTAGATATCCATATTCTCTTCCAAATTTCTCGTCTCTGTTGAGATGTCAAATTGTTCTTTTACTAAATTTATACGTGTATACGTGTAGGTACATAGTTGAAATATTTTATTATTATAATATGTCGGTATTGGATACTATAAGCATATTATATTTATAGTAGGTAGTTTAGCTAATAACAGAATTTAAAAAATAGGTACAGCATAAACCTTCAGCATGCTTACTTATATACACTTCTTCTTTTGCAACATTCGCTCCTGTGTGGAGCATGTGGACATCACTAATAGATCCCTCTAGGATATCTGGCCGCCGGCTCACTCTCGCCTCCTCCCACGTCAGTCCCACATCCGTTAGCTTTGCCGAGTACATCCGAAAAATTAAATACACATATTTTTCAAAAATATTTACATATGTAGGTAGGTACTTGGTATACATATGTAATTTTTATAACAATTTGAAAGTGTCTCCACACATACTGGATTTTCTTATGATTTATTATTAAATTTATAGAACGCATTAAACCGACTGTAATGACAGTTATACAATAGGTACCAATAAATAAAGCAGTATTGTAAATACCTAGATACTAGATACCTACATAATTTACAGAAAAAACTCTTTTGTAATATAGTTTTTTTGCGAGCCAATGTGTAATGGTAAATAATAATATACATAATAAAACGCACGTGATTTCATTAAAACTTTATTAGTAACACCTTGGGTGCCTGATCATAAATCTCGATAAATTCCTTCCGTTGCTGTCGATAAAAACAACACAACTTAGGTTTTCTCAACGATGAATTTTATATTTGCGTATTGTTTTTTGATAGCAATTCTTAATTTATATAATTTAGTAGATTTAAAAAAAATAAAATGGATCGCGTACTTATTACCTTTTGGTTTTTGCCAGTGTCAGGACGAGGACGAAAAAAAGAGGAAAACTAGAATAAGTCTTAAGGATAGGAAGCTTACGAGAATTGAGTAGAATATGCATGTTACTGGGGAGAGGATGTGGGCTGTTCGCAAAGAATTTAAGGAAATCTTTCATTAAGGGCTTGTTTTATAAACAAGCAATCAATCAGAATCCGTTAAAGCTACGAACCTTTAGCTACTTTAATGACGATTCGTTATCCATAAGCCACGCCCACATTTCTATATTTTGTTCGAAACTCGAAAATGTGATCTGCCAATCGTGATAATTATACATACGTCAATATTCGTCCGCCTCGTAGCATAGTGGTAGCGCATTTGGCTATCGCGCCTGAGGTCGCGGGTTCGATTCCCGTAGGGGGTCAACATGAAATATTTATTTACATGAGGTTTTTATATTAATATTTCATGTGTGATACCTTGGACTGGTACTGAAGCGTAAGACTGATCATCTTGCATTCATGTAATAAAATGATCAAGATTCACTGCACTTGGTGTACCAATGCAGTGCCCTATGCACCATTGGGGTGCGGATAAGGGAAAGTAGTAGTAGCAATATGTAAACTTTTCAAACGAAAAACTAACTTTGGATTTCCTTTAAATAATTGTCCTTTATCTTTATTTAATGTTGAAAATAAGTCATTTTTGTCATTTATGCTGCTGTATTTCATTGTTTTAAATAAATTCTTATTGGAATTCATCCAATACGGCCGCTGAATATTTGACATTTCAACCAAAAACGGATCGTTTAGAAACTTAACCCCTCACAATAGTGTCGGTAGATGGTAACGGATAAACTAATTGCTTTTACAAAACGCTGGTAAAGATTATTTATACGAAATTTAACTTAAAAAATGGTATAAAGCTTGACTAACGGATGTTTAAAACACCGGCCCTAAATTATGATTAATTTTTCATTAAAAAAAAAAAGCATTTTGTTTTTATCGTCTCTGTCATGTAACTTTGCAGAAAGTCACTTGTGATTCCAGTCCAAGAACCTTGATAAATTCATCTCGCGTGGTATTTTAATGTTTATTATGTAACAGAATATTAGGGGGCATAGTGAGGAAACTCAAAATAATACTTTTATACGAATATTATTATGAATTATTATTGCGACACTTTGACGGCTGCGGCTGAATTAAAAAAATTAAATAAGTAATATTACTTTACCGTAATTGACAGCATTAATTATATTTGATGTGTTCAAAACTAACAGAAAACGGTAGAATTATGTTCATAGAAGCATCTAGATGTTTTCACCGAGTAAAAAGGTGTTATATTATGGAAGGCCCTGGTTTAAAGTGGACACCACTATAAATTTCGATGTATCGTGTCTGGAATGTTCTATGCTATTTCTCCCTTATTATAAAAACTTTTTTGGCCAATTATTAAAAGTTTATAATATATACCTACGAAAATGTTTAAGCATTAAGGGTATTTTACACCAAAGCGCATTCGCCATTACATACAAAAACATCAACTACTTTCTGTCACGGTAGGTCTAGGTACTATTTTTAAACCTGTAACGATAAAACAGATTTCTTCTTTAGTTATAAAACTGGTCGCTAGAGTAAGTGATTTTAGTTTTTCGCTACCCCGGTAGATGGCAGTGTACAGCAGGAAAATTTCCTAATGGAGATGGCGCTATGCCTTCAATTATTTTCCTATTATATTATTACTCTATTCTGAACATTATCGTACACTTCTGCCGCTTCTTGCTCGATTTCAGTGTTTCTCTTTCCACCACATCCGGGTTCTTTGAACGAGCGCAGAGCCATTTGGTGCTTTGTCCAGAGTTTTGTATTATTTCCATCGCGATTTGCCATGATGACATAAAGTTGCCGGTAATCCGTGGGGCATGCAGTGCCCGAAATATTTTTTACCGTTATTTACATAGATGATAGACGAACATACTTATTCCAACGTGCAAATACATTTAATTTCCATAGCAAAGTAAAGTAGTTTGTATTGATGAATGGCCTTATTCCTTATCGTAAGACATTGTTTATTGTTGCCTTGGATAACTACTTATAATATATAAGTACTAAACTTACTGTTTACACGGAAAGGAAGTATTAGACTTAGAACGGTCTAAGTACCATTAAAAAGAATAATACTTTATGTAGGTATATTCAATAAATCTTCAGTGTTTTACCCAAACCAACATCAACAGTCCCAGGTGGCCCCCAAAATATTCAACTTAATTTATAAATTGGGATTTTGAAATGCGTTAAAATCCAATGTATCTTAATATTACAAACAACCTGTATTCTATCTATAAAATATTAGATATTTTTCCCATCTGCACTTGTTTGAGAGAGTAATATTTATAAAATACTTACTATAACTTCACCTTAAAACTATAATTTTTTCAAACTTAATCCTCAATCCACACGTTTTTTAGTGGATCAAAGCAGGCTAACACCTTCTGCGCCAATCCCGTTGCGATACTTTTCAATACTTTGTGTTCATTTCGCTTTTCCTAATAGGTGCAAATCAAAGTCGGCCATCTCTTATTCATTAATTAAAGCTAATTTTAATTTATACGGAGCTAACTTGACAAAGTCGAATCATACACGGTCATCTCCATATTTTGATTTTTATTGTCACATTATAGGTAGGTACATAAGTACACAAATATGAATATCCACTTGACTTAAGGAATAATAGCGGTACAGAAATTTTCAATCGATTCATGATAATAAATATATTGAACATCAAAATCATGAAGCGAAAACTACTTATCGTAATTGTCTTTAAATAATTAGCCAAGTAGTAGCACAATTATTTTGCTGTTTTTACTCAAAGCAATACGCATAAGAATGTCCCTTATTTCGTAGAGAAAATATTTTCCTTTTTGTCTAAAACATTCCTCCATTCCCTTATCCGCACCCATTGGTGCATATGGCACTGCATTATATACAAATTGCTTAATCATCGCTTTGTTCAAACCGCTATTCGGTAAAATAAGTGTAACATTTAGTTAAGTATATTAAAATCACACTAGATTTTTTAACATCTATTTATTTATTTTTATTTTGTGACAGCTGTTTCGCCTTGTCTGGGCATTTTCAAACTGCGCCAATTCAATAAATATTTTTAGTTATGTCATTTTTACTTTGGGCGTTTACCATTATTATTACGTACTATAATTTTTTTTTTACCGTTATTATTTTCTGTTTTTATATTTTGAAATACCCTTATACCTACCTGTATAAAGTTTAGCACAAGTCAGGACGGTGTTTATTACGAGTAGTAAACTACTTAATCGATTTTCTTATCGTGTGTGATAACTCATATCTTATCGACAAACACAATATTATTATAACGTACTCACGAATATACTACTTAAATTTGAATTAGGATGCTCATTTTACTCTCTCCTTGCTACACTTTAAATTTTATATTTTTGTTGTAATGTTTGTTTTATTTATTTTATTAATGTTGCACCTGAGACCAGCGTAATCTTGTATAATTTTATGTACGAGTACATGAATGTACACACATAAATATACAAGTGTAAACATTACAAATTGGCGACCGCAGACTACTTATAGCTCCTATAAATTGTCTCGAATAAACGACCCCTTTCCAAGACAGTCCTAATTTAAAGACTTTTTTATTATTATGAGGCTAAGTGAACTATGGAGGTTTCTGGCATTGCTTCTAATGGATATATTAGATGCAATGCCAATAACCTCATTGTTCGCTCACATTATATAAGCCATAATCATGAATGCAATTTTAATTTTGCTGTTTGTGTCTTAGGTACGGCTGCGTTAGGGTCAATGGTTTCTAAAGAAGCTCATTAACCAATTAAAATACCGACTAACTTCCTGTCAGAGTTCGCCAAACACCGAACGAATATAATATTAAATTTCCCCTACAACGGTATATTTGTCTACCGCTTTCCACATGGTCACCCGACACCGAGGTCGAATTACGAAACCCTATCGCATCCTTTCTCGCTGCCCTGTCGTATGGAGACATGTTCTCGGGTGAGCCGTTGCGAATTCAATACCACGCTGTAATTCTAGTCTAGTGAACTTACTGTCACAGTGACAGCAGGTTAGGCTTCTTTTAGTATGACCAAACGACATACTGTTTATAATACATTTAAATGGAAGATCATGGGCATACTTCACAAAGCGTGGTAATTTTTATGAGGACTAGTCTATGGTAAATCCATAGTATAATAGGCTATGAAATTAATACAGTAGGTTAATATAGGTTGGGTTTAATAAAATATTTTAAATCAAATAGCTATTTAAAAGCAATATCCTTTATAATAGGTTAAGAAATTTATACGGTAGGTTATGATAGGTTGGGTTTAATAAAATAATTTAAAATAAAATAGCTATTTAAAAGCAAAATTTATACAGTAGGTTAAGATTTTAAAATTCAACCAAACACAGCTTTGCCCATTTCTATGCTGTACCTCTATAATCCAGAGAGTAAAAACTTTTGTGGAATTTTGACAGCTCTACCACGCTTTGTGAAGTATCCCCAAGATCATAAAGGAGGTTATCTTGGCACCGTTTTCTTTATAAATAAAAAGGAAATCTAATATTAATTGGGAGTGAGTACGAGAAATTAGTCGAAATGTTCAAATTTAAATGAAACTTTCTAACTTCACAGAAAAATGTGCAGAAAAATATTTTTTTTTTTTACATTTTCATTAAAATGGCTGAAATATAAAACTTTACTTTTACAAAATAACGCTTTTCCAAATTCGGTGAAATGAGAAGCTCACATACGGTAAAAGAATACCCGTCATAATTTTCCGCCCTTTTCTTGAAAAATTCCTTGATTTATTTATTCTTCCTGCTGAAATTTTTTTCTGATAATAAAGAAGATTTTAGAATTTATGGTCACTGAGTGAGTTGATTTGGCTTCACCCTGAGTGAGACAGCACTAACTACCCGTAACATGATACTGTTACATCGGTGTTGCAATACCTTCGTGGGAGAGGGAGACAGGTGACCTGACACTGTCTGAACTAATCCTAATAAACACCTCTAATATTTTAATATTTAATTGTCGTATAAAAACCTGATTGATTATTGTTTAATGGCGTTAACCGTTTAGCGACATATTTATTTTCCTTTTTAAAAAAAAAATCGCCTTGTCGAGATTAATTCAAAATTCCAAATTGTCCAACGACTACCACTCGCATTGTTCCACAAGATGCTACAAATTTAACACCATCAACATCAGTGTCTTAAGCACAAGCTCTAGAGATACCTATAATTTAGTATAAAGTTAAAAATCTATAGAAACTAATAAAAATGGTACCAAAAACCAGGATTTTTGTTTACAAACTTCATGCTTAAGACCCAAGAATTTACATCATCCAGAATTTCCTTTCCCCAAGTGACTCACCAAGATCCAACTCACCACTAATAGTTCAGTCATCAACCTCTTGATCCACAAACTCCCGCAAACCGCGATCAAAACAGCGCCACTTTGTCATAGCTTACCGATCTAATACCGCCTCTTTCCACAGGTCACAGAAACAGTATGACCTTTTTTGTGAATGCGACATTCTTCGGTGGTTGACGCTGAAGTCTGGTGACCCTGGATTTTGTGATTTACTCTGCCGAGACCGGAAACGCGCGGGAAAAAAGGTTTAAAAGTTATGTTTTGGAACTCGCAAATATTGGTCTTATAAAAACGCCATTGAATTGCTTCCCTAAGTATCCACCCTACCCTCTTTAAAATTCAGGATTGAAAAGTGAAAACACAATACAAAAATGTAAATTATTTATAATATAAATGCGTTTTTAGTATTTTTACATATAATAAAAGAAAGCATCCAGAAATTTCCTTTTGGTAAAGCTAAAAATTAAAAAAAATAAAGTAATAAATGAAGAAAATACTTGGAATCCCACGGATTTCTATTGTGAGACGATTTTTCATATTATTTTAAAAATGGAAATATTGGGATCAAATTATGTATCTCTGTTTTTAGAACATGCCGCAGTCCATATAAGTGAAAATTTAAAAAGATGTTAATATATTTTCATAATTTTGGGTGCCTAAACTTGTATTAACAGCCTTGACGTAAGAAATCATGATGTTTCCATAACAAAGGTAACACATTCAAGCGATACAAAACAATAACTCCTAGGTGACCCGATTTCTTTACCTATCTTTATAGTTTGTGTAGCATTGAGTTTTAATTTATTTAAAATAAACACTCAATATCGAGCTATTGCAAATATGTATACTGTATACGTATAATTCCACATTAGCATGAATATATTGCGTCCATTAATTTGTATTCATGCGAGTATCATAAAAAGACAAATGGAAATTGTATTTTTTTGCCTCCAAAATGGGATCTTGTTTATCGGTTTCTGCCTCACAATATAAATACTAAATGATGCCTGCTTCCGAAATATACGACGTGAGTTTTTTGCAGCAAAAGCCCTAACTAACGGAATTTGAAAAAAAACTTTTTCTTAATAGTTTCAAAACTGACAATTTCATTTACATACAAACAGTTTTATATAACCAAGAATTCGACAATTTCGCATGACTAAAATTTAAGGGTGGGCGTTGAAAATAATAAAGCCTTAGATTTGTTAAATTAATTCAATGCACGACATTAGTGTTTCGTTTCATTATCTTTGTTCTTGTCAAACACGAAAAATAAATGCATTTTTGTATTTAATGATATGGTGGGCTTGCTAATCACAGGAAATAAAAATATTATAATAATAATTCTTTTCTGCTGTGGTTTGTGAACGTGTTATACAAGAAGCATGAAATATTTTTTAAGTATAGAAAACAAAATATTCCCGTGGAAAATCGAGTCAACTTGAAAAGATTTATTGGGTATTAGTAAACAAGTATTTATTGGGGATTCTGTACTATTGCTAGGTATTTTTTTTATTTCAACATCAGCTAATTTTAACGCTTACTGACTGATTTAATATTTATTTCGTTAGAAAATAAGTTTGATTTGTTGTTGAAAACATTCTAGCTTATGATCCGACCTTATGTCTACCTTTATAAGTCTCCTGCGTGGGAGGTGCCCACTCTCTCTATACTAACACAATACCTACCTGGAATATAAAATCTATCTGCATTCGTGTGCTTAAGCGACGAAAGTTTGTTCCAATGGACGCTTTTGGCGATGCAAGTTGCTTATACACAAGAGCATTATTAACTGTATATATACACCGTGTCCCACGATGATGCAACCGCGAAACTCCGGAGGGTGATTGTTCATGGTATTCTGAGAAAAAAATCCTCATAAAAAAATGTTTGATCCGGGCATTTCCAATAATGTAATTTTGAAAAAAGTATTCATAAAAAGCGACGAGTGTAATACTGGCTTCTGTTATGAAGTGCTAGCGGCGGCTTGCGTGCGGGGTGGCGGTGGGCGGGGAGGATTAAACTTTCCGCTGTTTTGTACGCCTTGTATTAGGACATTCAAAATTCGAATTTCATATCTGAATCCGCGCTTATTGGTGCAGGTCACGTGGTGTGAGCCAGTTCAAAAATTGACGGTATTACACGCGTGAATTTTTATTCATATTTTAATAATTTTTTTTGAGAAATTAGAATTGAGTTTTTTGAAAAACTTTATTAAGATTTTTTTCTCAGAATATCATGGAATAATCACCCTCTGGAGTTTCGCGGTCTCATCGTGGGACACGGTGTATATATTTATATATGCAGAATACAGAGTACAATTACATCTTTATTCTGACTTCATAAGCAAAAGCGCAGCATTTAGGATAACATGTCATTCTTTGCCAAAAGTGACCTTTTCCTTCATAAGTCGAAATAATAATACATTATATAAAAACAGTTTTTTATGTAACCATGTTATTAAACTTTACGCTGTTTTGTTTTTGTATTAGGTACCTACATGACAGAAAATGTATCAAAAGTAACCGATTTAATTCGTTGCTATAATATCAGTCTGTCAGAATAAACTAAAAACAAATTTACACTTCCAACAAAAAGTAATATTTTGATCTCTGACCTCCTACTTCTTTGTCCTGGTTCTGGTAAACGTGACCTATCATTCAGCTGGAAATAACCTTGTCATTTAGCTGAAACATTTTTTTTTTTGCCATTTAGATAATTTTACCTTCACGTAACAAATGATCGAGAGTCATTGCACTTGATGTATCAATGTAGTGTCCTATGCATCATTTGGTGGATAACGGAAAGTAGAAGTTAGATTAGATTTTGATAGTTACTTCTATGTACGTACATTATTTAAGGATATTATTAAAGTTTCAGTCTTATCCTTGCGTTGATATCCTTGCCTTGGAAAAAGAGTTCGCGTTATTCAGTTTCATATTATTTCGTGAAATGAAAAAACTGATATGTTTTTATATAGGCAAGATTATCAGTCTTTTGCCCATATTTTAAATAACATTTAATTGTTCATTATTTTATTATCTTTAAAATACAATTACGATATATTATCAAACCAATACATTTTTCGATCTACTGAAATGAAGATTTAGGCTAAAAGTCATAGACGTTCACTAAAACTCAACTGGGAGCTAAATATATGTCCTCCGCATAGAATTTGGATATAATTTTTATGCGTTTGAACATATATATTTTGAACTTAGCTAGGACAAATTTTTAAACTTTGACTTTCAGCATTGGAGTTGAAAATTGTGTTATAAAATGAAGCTCCCAAAACTCTCGTCAAATCTCTCGATATATTGTAAAAATATTATTCAACAAGAAAACAAGTTGATTAGTACTTCTGGGATAATAATGACTAATTACGTACAACTCAGAGACTTAATGTCTGGAAACAACGTATCACATATTTTCTTATGATAAGATTATTATTGTTCTTTTTTTAAATGTATAATTATAACCGTTTTTCTTCGTCCATAATTGATTACTTATTTTAATCAAGATTCTATTGTCTTATCATAATATTAATATAACTGTATGTATCTTGTATTTAAATTTAAAAAAATATTATCAAAAGAAAAGATAACACTCATCAATTGCGTTTCAAGAATTCGACCACTCGTATTTTAATTAATAAATAATAAAATATGCAGCTTGTCTCTTTTGTATTTTATTAATCTGAATTATTAATTAACCCTTCGTCTTTTATCTGAATTTAAAAAAATATATGCGTTTCCTTGGATTGGCTCTAAGGCGGAATAATAATTATGACCTATTTACGTGTCTCATTCGTATTCGGGACAGAAAACTGTATAGTTTCTTGTGCAGTTTGCAAACTGTCCCGTATAAAGCGAAAACTGTATGGAATACTGAATGGTTGACGTGACGTTTGGCTGACCTGACAGTTAATGCTTTTAAAAACGTAAAAAACAAATAATATATTTACATTATTAGCTATATTAACAATTTCCTGTGTGCAAACATATGATAATAACATGATAGCGCTTAAAAAAGACACAATTTTATCGTGTCTTTTGACAGACTGTGCATCAATAAAATAGTTTTTCTTCTCGTGTGCAGTTGATATAATAAGAGTCACTGCACCTTGGCTGTTGCACACAGAATGGTAGCTACCTACTCAGTGGTGACGTCACCACTGCACTGGTGCTGAGTCACCATCTCTAAGTGCAGTTCAACCTATTATTTTCCACAATAACTATAATGAATAGCTACTTTTGTATTGCATCACCCTTCCCTCCCACCTCCACTACCTCCGCTACCTCACCCCTCGTCATGTTGCAATCACACAATATTGAAAGGAGATGTGATCACGTGCTCTGCGGTCCTTTCTCCGTACAATCGTAGTCCGCAGATTTTCCTGGTAATTTAGCATTGGAGCAATGATTTAGATAGATAGATAGATTAGCGATCAGGCACATATCATCAAAATATCTACATTTACGTGTATCGTAGCTGTGACGCGTATAGAGGTAAACATTTTAATGATCCGGGCACAGAAGCGTGTTTGTATCGTCTTAACTTTAAAATGGTTTATTTATATCTTTAAGAATTAAATTATTAACTAAATAAGACCATACAAACACGCTATGGCCCCCATTCTAAACGAGCATTGATTAAATTTATCGCATTTATACCGCGTGTCGATAAATTACCTTTAATTATTTGTTATCGTTTGCTAAACATACGATACATTTTACCGACATTTGAATCATTGCTCTAGTGCTAAATTCCAGGTAGAAAATCGAGGACTACGTTTGTGTGGAGGAACGGGCGAGGGCCACGTGACCACGCTTCCTATTTAAACTGTTCCTAACGACTAAAAAACTAAACGTTGAACCTCTCGTAGATAATAATGCATTGAGCAACCTTTGGTTACAATGAAAACGAATAATAGTACCTTTACCTACATTTTTCTACGAGTTTATCAAATTATTTAAATTAGTAATAAAAAATTAAGATATTTTTTTACGTCTTATCAAAGACAGAGAAGCTCGGGAAACGAATGTGGAATGTTTAGGCGATTACAGGGCTCATGACTGTCATCGGCTGAGTTTAGTGGCCGCTTGACGTATTACAACATTCCCCATTCCGCATATATAATCATTTAAAAAAAAAAGAAATTAAAGGTACAAATTAACCTAATTATTTTAAGAATAATAAAAAAAAAATACACTTTTCTTACATCCAACATCATGCATAAATGTACACAATCAAAAGTAAAAACGTGTATACAAAGTAAATGCAAGTAATTATTAATTTTTCTTTTCACTGGAGGTCATTTCACTAGTGTTTTAGAAAGAAAAGAAAAAACATTACTCTTCGCTTGCCTGCAATTTAAATTTATCAGATTTTTACTGCAGATAACTCGAACTGTATGGATGTGTTTTGAAAGTGTTATTAATTATTATCGATACAGCACAAACGTCATCTAAGTTGTTACTTCAGTTATTTTACTAAAGCTTTTCAAAGAAACTTGACTTTCATTTTTTAATTGATAGGTTTTTTTTTACACAGCATAAAAATGCAAAAGTATTAATCGGATTATAGAAGGCGGAAGGCTGCTCGTATCGTACAGGGCGGGGGCGTGGGCCAATCAAGTTGGCCAAGGCTCTATTTAGGCTGTAGCGCCATTGAGTGAACGAAATGAGACATAATACATTATCTAATAAAACTAGTCATTGGCACTTTCGAGTTATTAGTAAATTGTACTCGTATATCGTCGAACACATTGCAATACCGGTTAACTTAAATTGATTAAATATATTTAAAGAAAATATTTACGAAAAATGAAGGAAGGAAAACATTCTGAAGGCTAGGTACTATTTTACTTTTATTCTTAATTCTGTGAATGTTTGGATATTTTACCGGTATTTTAAAATTAATAAACTAGTACCATTACTACTTTCCTTTATCCGCACCAAATGATGCATAGGGCACTGCGTTAGTATCCCGAGGAACAGTTTTTAGACCCTACCAAAAATCTAATAAATACTGAAGATTATTGCAATGTTCATCCTGTGAATGCTAACTTTCTATTGAAACCAGATCAGACAATTCTTGTGTCAGTTTCTCCGGGCGAAGTGCATCGTGAACTATCACCTGCGATAGTGATAGCGAGGACACGAAGTCATTCGTCACGACATTCGGCTGCCATTTTGTGCTGGCCCTCGATCCGGAACTGAGGCGCCCGTAGGCGGAGCTCGTCGTGTGATGCGGTCCCTAAATTATAAACACCTCGGAAAATGTTACAAAAAACCAGGGCGCATTTCACACTATAAGCTTTCGTCATTAAAATAAACAAATGAAAAAGTGACTATGAGAAAATGAACAACGTAGCTTTCCTGCCATATAGTAAATTGATACAACGTTATATTTTACTTTTAGTTAATACAATCACTGACTGCGTTCAAGTAGGTATTACTTTAAAATATTCTCGAAGTGTGCTTATAATATTGAGGTAACAAAGTACTGGATTATCCATCAGAATTCAATCTTAATAATAATAAACTAACTAACCATGACGCCATTTCCCCGAAGGGGTAGGCAGAGAGGATAGAACGCCACACCACTCTGTCCTGGCATACTTCTCTTGCTTCCCCCACATTAATACATCTTCTCATGCACGCACGTCGATTATTCCGACTTCTTACATGCCCACTTTCAAGCACTTGTTTTACTTGATCATTCCATGTCTTTCGCGGCCTTCCTCGACTTCTACATCCAGGCACAGTCGCATCATATATTTTATTAGCCGTTCTTTCATCATCCTTTCGCTCTACATGATCGAACCAACGTAAAAGACCTTTCTTAATTTGGTCGATAATGCTTATCTCAGCCTTGCATTCTGCTCTAATTTCAACATTATAATAATAAATATTATAATACGTATTTTATTACATTTATTTATCTTACAATAAAAAACTGTAAATTAATATAAGATGATATCAAAATTTAAGAATTATAGCACCAAAAACCTTAGGAACATTTTTTGACATGCTGATCTTTTCAACTACATTTCATTAATTTAATAGTTTTCTTCGATGGATTGATCGAATCTATGGACAAAGATTGCGAATAATAATTATTAAGTGCTATTATTATTATTTTAGTAAATATTATTAAGTACAGGCACCAGATGTCAGCATTAAGTACAATTTATAAGCAGTCATGAATATGGTCTCAGTAATGTTTCGTGTGTAGAATTTATTATTAGAATTGAACCACCTGATACAAAACAAATAAGTGTAACTTCTGGTACCTACTTTGGTGACGTGCTCTCTTTTGTGTATTTTTATATATTATGAAATTATTTCATGTGACCAAGATCAAGACTGATCATTTGCCTTCATGTGAAATATGATCTACATACTCTGCACTTTGTGTACCGATGCAGTGCCCTATGCACCATTAGGTGCGGACAATGGAAAGTAGTATAAGTATCTAGTATTGTGATGGTTTATTGTTTTTTTTTTTACACAATCACATATTATTACAAAATTAATATCCACACCTTAGAGAAACTTTAAAATTGAAGATTTGAATGGTTACGTATTTTAGCGGATTTCCCCTGAATTTTTTCAAATAATTTTGTTTTCGTTTCAATTTATTGTATTTTCGTATTTAACTTCATCTTAAAGTAGGTATTCCTGTAATATTATATTAACTTGAAACGTCTACACAAAATGGTGTCGAAAGTACAAATATTACACTTGTCCTTTTTTGTAACAGAATGGCTGAATTGTATCAATAATAATGTTATGAAATGAGTGACATTTTGTATCAGTTTTCTTCCGCGTTTCATAACGCCTTCAGCAATAACATTATTTCAAGGAAAACAACGAACGTTAAAAAAGTTTTAAAAAAAGAACAATGCTTCGGTCACTCGCCGAACCATATTGTTCCTCGAGTGCTTTTTTTCTCTTTCCAACCGCCTCCCTCCGCGGGGGGGAAAATCCCTCTTCCCTCTCTCCCCCAAAATCGCCAGCAAAACCCGTCCCCACCGAAAGAAAACGAGTCATCAAAATACCAACACTAGTAAAAAGAAACATTTTGAATTCAGAATCCTGTTTTTATGTGGTGTTTATTTCCTGTTGCTTTTTGCTCAGTGTCTCGTATTTGGTTCGGTTCGGAGGCGTTGTATTCGTGTGGTACCCTCCGGAGTGGTTTGGGTCGCCTCGCTTCAGCAGTTGCGGTTGGGCCGGCAATACAAATTACGAGTTTAGTCCTCGGGATCGCCTGCACTCGGAAACGTTCGGCTATTTCCGCCGTATTGTTGAACCGTGATACGAAAATGTGCAAGTTTGAGTGAAGTTTATTTTCAACGTGAAGTGTTATATTGAATTAAAATTTACATGTAAGTAAGCTATAAATGCCCGCACTATAATATTGGTACACCAAGTACAGTGTATTTTGATAATTTACTAAACGAAGGAAGGTGATCTGTCTTACGCTTTAGAGCCAGTCTAAGGCATGGCATATGAATTATTTTTACCCCGTCGGGATCGAACCCGCGACCTCATGCTTGATAGCCCAACGCGCTAACCACTACACCACGAGGTGGACATTAAGTGCAGTGATACTTAACACATAGTGGCAGCGCATTTGGTTACAGTGCATGAGGTCGCGGGTTCGATTCCCGTAGGGGTCAACATGAAATATTTATTTACACGTGATTTTCATACTAATATTTCATGCGTGATACCTTGGACTGGTTCTGAAGTATAAGACTGATCATCTTATCTTCATTTAATAAAACGATCAAGGTACACTGCGTTTGGTGTACCGATGCAGTGCCCTATGCGCCATTGGGTGCGGATAAGGGAAAGTAGTAGTAATAGTTACTAAACTGGAAAATATAAATACATCTCCACACTACGTTGGTTGGAAGATATTGCTAAAAAGCAATAAGCCCGCTCTTGTAGGTACACATGTGTTATATAATTCTACACGAATGTTTAAATAAATAAATAAATCATATGTGTTTTCTCACATTAATATTTCTTGGATGATATACCTTTTACTGGCACTGAAGCGTAAGACTGAACATCTTACCTTCATGCAATACAATTATCAAAATGTACTAAACTGTAACTACCACCTATGCAGTGCCCAATGCACCAAAGACAAGAGAATGAATGAACGAAGGGTTGAATTTATTAGGCTCTCTTATCCATCAAAATAAAAATAATATTTTAGGGGTGCCTAGTGTACGTGACCGGGGTTGTATACATCTGAATTATAATAACTTAACTGGTTATTAATATAACTTAATTGGCTGGGTTAAGTGGGAAAATCTCTTAGTAATGACGAATAAGAGTTCAATATATTTAGTATAAGTTTCAAAATTTGTTATAAATACTACATATAACATTAATAATAATAACATTTCTTCTGTTAACTTCTTTTTATAATGGTTTCAGATGATGGGCGGAATGGGGAATGTAATACATCAAGTGGCCATTTAACCCCTAATGACAGGTCACAAGTCCTGTAAACGCCTAGATAATCCACATTCGTATCCTGAGTTTCTCTGTCTCTGTTGGGAGTTGCGATATCAATACTATAATAAGTTAGTTTAAATTAGTTTTTTACTGTTAATATTACTTAGTATATACATAGAACTGGATGGCAGACATGTTATTGTTAATTATTAGTTTTATTATTAAATAATGTAGGTTTTACCTGTACATCTTCTGTTTGTATCCTTAATAAAATAAAATAAAATAAGATCCGATGAGAATAACCTAATCTAAGTAAGACTGGAAAACCACTTAACTTTGCAGACTGATGAATTTGTTTTTAATTACTTTTATGTGGAATGATTTCTCTCGCAGAATGGAAACTCACTTTCGTTATTAATTTTTATTTATTTAAATTTTTATTCTTCTTTATTTATGGTAGGATGGGCCTGTATCAGATGGTAATTTACCAGAGCATAGAATGCAAAGAACCATAACATATAACAATATTATTAACATGTACGTTATTAGATCTTCTGTTAACTTCTTTTCACAAGTAAAACCTTTCCTGAAACCAGTCAGAAGAAATAGATTAATAAAGTATAATCGTTATAAAAAAGTAATTGAATTAAATAATTGAATACGTGAACTTTCAAAGGTGCCAAGTGACTCTAACACCTTTGAAAGTTCCTGTATTAAATTAAATAATTGATGCTATTTTTATCTAAGTATAATGTATTCATACAGGCATCAGGTTCTCGGCGTCCTGGACGTCCACTGTTGACAACCCGTCGGCAGTTTGCGTCGTTTGGAAAGAGTAAAGAGGAAAGTAGGTACCTACTACTTCTTTCCCTTATTCCCACCCAATGGTACACTCGATGTAGTGAATCTTGATAATTTGTCACATAAAGGCAAGATGACCAGTCTTACGTTTCAGTGCCAATCCAAGGTATTTTTTTAATTTTTTTTTAATTTTATAACATTTTTCAAAATACAAAATAAATCACTATTTGACGCCAATAAAAACAAAAGATTGCAATATACAAAAAATATCACAAATTATAATAAAAATAATATAACAAACTATACAAATATAAATTAACACGTCCGAGGGTTAGGATCTTCAAAATAGTCACCTCTCTGTTAATAGGCCTTCAAGCATAATGTATTTTTATCATTTTTTATTTTTTTTTTTGATACATAATGATTGAACGCTTTCTGGCACCCTGTTATACAAGCGTGTACAAAACACACACATATTATGTTTTTTTGTGAAAATCACTTTGAAATAAACATTTCATAAATCGAACCCGTAAATTAGAATCCATGTACCCTTTCGAAGTAAATATAATCCCTGTACAATGTACATTATAAGCAAGGCAAATACATAATAAAGTAAGTTATACTTTTATTTATTTATTTATTTAATTAAAGGTAACTCTACAATGTGACAATATCTTACATTTTACATTTTATCATAATAATTACATACATGGTTATATTGCACATCAATTACAGAATTACACAGCATTATTATTCTCGTACACAATTTACAGTTTAAAAAAGCTTTCAGTAGTTTGCATTAATTTATCGATCAGAGGTTAAAAAAAAAAAGATTTCAAGTTCCTCTTGAATTTACCACACCTATCATTAAATACATCAATATTTATATGTTTTTCTATGTCATTGTACAGTCTTAACATTCGAGATAAGGCATTAAAGTGCGCCATGTTATTGTTGAAAGTTGGGACAAAAAATGTTTTTCTTTGATCTCAACCCGTCGACTTGGAATATTCAAAGTTATATTTTCCAAGCAGAATATAGAGTCAACTTTGCCATGAATTATATTATGGAGAAACATTAAGTCCGCAATTTTTCTCCGAACTTCCAACTTGTCAACACCGAAGATTATACCTAAAACTAAAAATTAATCGAACCCGCGACCTCATTCTTGGTGGCCCGACGCTCTAACCCCTACACCACGAGGCGGAGTGGAGGTCGTATATGTATAGATTTTTATTATAGCTAGAACAATCGCATTTCGCTTTATTCCCATTAAGGAATTAACGTAGCAGAGCACGCATTTAATATTAATATGAAAATCGCGGGTGGAATAAATATTTCATGTTGACCCCCCTACGGGAATCGAACCTGCGACCTCACGCGCGGTATCCTACGCTACCACTGTGCTACGAGGCGGACTGAATAAAAATCGTGTTAATCTCTTTAAGTTCCCTGTTCTTATCTATGGCTGCGAATCGTGGCACCTAACTAGGGCCCAAGACAGCAGACTTCTGAGTTTTGAGAATAGGTGTCTTAGAAGAATTTTACGTGTGCGGTGGTTTGACTTTGTAAGGAACACAGAGGTGAGGCAACGGACACAGCAACCCTTGGTATCTAGGTTCAGGTCGTCCACTGTTGACAATTCGTCGGCAGTTTGCGTCAGAGCTGCGGGACGTGGACTTGACCTGGGAGGATGCGCGGTAGCTGGCGGCCGATCGCTTGGCCTGGATGCAGTTTGTGGATTCCATATGCTCTTCATAGGGAGCGGATATGGTATAATGAATGAAAAGAATAATCTCTTTAAATTTCTGTAACTCTCTTTTGTTTTCAATGCAATATATTTTAGACGTAGGCAACATGGCCGTCCGCGGATGTGAAGGCAAATCCGTTTGTTGTGAGGGCTGACAGCGGTATACGGAGGTTGTATTAAGGAGTTGTTATGGGTGTTAAAAGGTTGAGCTGACTCGACTACAGTCGGACTTGGTTATAATGTTCACGGGAGAGTAGGGGGATGCCATGGCCAACCTTATATTATTTATAGTTTTTAGTTTGTCATATCGCTTTTCCTAAATTTCATTCCTATATTTATAATTTATTTAAAACCATTTAATTTATGTAAATGATGAATGTTGCCTTTAGTCGTTATGGCATCCGGCTTAGAAGCTGGACGTCACTAAGATTCCGAGTTCTATCTCAGCGACAGCACAAAAATCTAACTAGATAATTTTTAAACCCAACTAGCTGGGGTAGCCAAAATAAATAAATGTTCCGATTTTCCACAATTTTACTTTATTTTATTTTGTTTGTTAAGAACAATAACAGACAATTGGGTATAAGATATAATACGAATAAGATTAAAAAAATAATATAATAACCCTTTAAAACTGTTCACATCATGCTTAAGTAAATAACCAAAATATAATGTTTATGTAAATATAACACATATAATCAATACCAATAGCGATTTTAAAGACAAAAGAAAAATACAAATATAGTAATAGTAATGATTGCAAAAATAGTATTGAGAAAAGCTATAAAATGCATTGAGGTGTACCTCAATGATAAAATGTTAGAATTTTTCAGAAAATACCTGAAGACGATAACTTTTTCTTAAATTCATTAATGGAACTTCCAAAGATACTATACTGTCAGCGCTGTCCCTGTGAATTATATTGTACTCTTCGCACACACGAGACAGGATTATACATTGTACAACCCATTGTTGAGCGGGTGGTGGCCCAGTGGGTAGCGTCGCGGTCTCAGAGTAGAGTCCAGAGATCGTCGGTTCGAATCCCCACTTCGACGCGACTCGACTCCTATTTTTCAAGCGCAAGCCGCTTAGGCTTTATTGAAAATAGTATTTAAAAATTGAAATATGTGCAAATATCATAAGATTGCATAGATTTCTTTTTATAATTAAAAAAAAAAAAAAAAAACCCTACGTTGGAGGAAAGGCCTCAATGTCTGAATTACGAAGTCGTAAATTGGCACGCAGACTGATTTAAAGAAGAGTGTATTTAAAATCACTTTAAAGTATTGCAAAGATTTTTTATAAGTTATTACAATAAAACAAGGTGATCAATCTTACAATTCAGTAGAAGTGCATGTACAAATATTTATGATATTTCTACGTTTCAATACAACACATACTTGAAACGGGTCACGTTAAAAGTCAGAATAATCGGCGTGCGTGCATGAGAAGATACATGAATGTGAAGGAAGCAAGGAAAGAGAATGCTGTGGGTCTCTATCCTCTCTGCTCTCTTCGGGGAAAGGGCGTGATGGTTAGTTAGTTAGTTAATAAAATTGTTGACCTAGTATCCAAATAATAATCTCATTTTTTATTTACGCTTTTAGTGTATTTTGATAACTTTTTATCGTAGCTACTGACTTATGAAACAATTGACATGAGAAATTTCTTGTTTGCAGTGGCCGTGTAACAAAGTTTGCCTGTAGTTGGTTATATTTATTGCGATACACTAGAGTGGGCAGCAACTTACTAGCAACGAGCAAGAGTTGTATTAAGTTCTCGTAGGAGCTTGATATAATGGCTTGACACTGAATTCTGGATTGGTTTCCTCATATTTATAACTGCGTACTTCGAGTCGCTAACACAAAATATTCAATACGACCAAAAAGGAAATATCCGGTCGATTTTGAAAAGTATTCAACGTATGTAGAGGAAAGTACTTTTTTCAGATGATCGTTGCATTTCACTTTTTTTTTTTTCTCACAAAAGTTTTCATAAGTATGGGAGATTAAGTTAAATTGCTCAAATTCTTATTAAAACGCGTTTTTTATTTTTGTTTTCTTTATAAAAAGTATAAATTTAACTAAATACATGATAATAATAAAAATAATAATAATAAAAATCTTTATTGAAGGTAAGGCAAAATATACATTTTACATTCAATTTGGCGGACTTATATTATTTGTTCTAGCTATTTTCTTCCAGTCAACCCATAATACAAAAAAAATAAATTAAATATGATCAGTGTCAAAAATTTGACAAAAGCAAAAAGAAAATCGAATATAATATACTTAACCCTCGAAAATGGGTAAATCAAATATTATAGTTTTCCGCTTGTACATCGGATTTTACATAGGATATTCCTTTACTAATACGAAACTAATTAAAGATACCCAATTTTATATAATAATGTTATGGGTTATCAAAATATTCTGCATAATAGATGACATGTTTATGCAATTCGTTAATTTTTTTAAAAACTCTTATGTCTGCTTGATTCTATAATATATTTTGGCAACTTATTATATATACCTTGATTGCCATATAAAATAAGGCCCTTTTTTGAACACATGTGTATTGCTTGTTAGGGGTATCTGTAATTTATTTTTGTTTCTATGTTAATGATCGTGTATTTTTTCAATTTGCAAAAATCATCTGGTCTTGTTTTAACAATGAGACATAGTTCCATAACATATATTCCTGTCAGTGTCAATAATTTGAAGCCAATTAGCAAAAAAAAATCGAACATGCAAATCGAGGACTACGTACTCAATTTTCCTCGAAAAACTATGGGTCAAATCAAAAAAAATTATGACTCCAAATCCTCCTCGTCCTCGGCACCCAACGCCTTCCGCTGGAGGACTGCGATTCACTTCGAGTTTAGGCTCGGCGCGCGTGCTTGCGACTGGAGTTTCACCGTTTTTTGTATTCGGCACCCCCATAGGTAGGTCAACATGCACTATGCGTTTATCCTTGTTAGACAAGTCAACAATCGCTCATTTTATAATTCTTCTTCTTCTTCTTCTTTTAATGTGTGTCATTCAAATCTGTAGTAAACTTTTTGTATCGTATTATTTACGTCCACTTTATTTTTACTTTTAAATTTTAATTGCTTCAATTTTTTTATGTAACTTCTTCTATATATATTTTTATGAACATTGTTTTATAATTCTTCCTATGCGCACGTGTACCGTTTTATTGAAATGCAATAAATAAATGTGCATTTACAGGTAGCGGTTTGATCCGCGAGGAAGCCCCTCGCTGGACCCGGACGCATGCCCCCGAGGACTACCGCCTGGTGTTCATGAGCTCCGACTCCTCGTGACGCTAGGACGGAGACCGGTGTCCTGCTCCTCCGACGTCCCTTTATAACCCAACGAATCCTCATCCTGGATGCGAGTGGAATACTTCGAGTCGGCGGGCTAGAACTACTTCGAGGTCCGGCTCCTATCCTCGGCCCGCGTGCCTCAGCGCGGAGGACATGGGGCTTACCCCTTTCGGCAGCTCCCGCAGGTATCAACATGAATGCTTTCCTTCGGCAGCCCCAAATAAGTCAACAACGCTAAGAGGAACAACCATCGATTTGACTTTTTCAAGGCACATTACACTTGAAACACTCCCCCTTGATTTTCCTACTTTTCCTATCATCGTCCTATACTTTCACAAAATAACACAGGTTGGAGGATCTTAAACATCATATCATCATATGTATATAAGTTGTAAATAAATTGTTATAGCAACATTGTTACTTGTAATTAATTTGTATACAAAATATTTGAATTAACGAGTGCAAAAAAAAATTAATTTATCGGAAAAAATTGTATTTTTTTCAATTAACTCCTGCTTTGTATTTTTCAAATTCAATAGTATAATATAATTCAATTCAATTTTAAAAGTATGCTTTTGACAAATGTTCATTATGACGTTATCACGTAAAATTATTTGTTAAGTCCGTAAAATTATTGACCTTTATTTTATAACAAATATTAGTGGTCTAAATTCATTGCAATTTTCATCAATGACTTATCACGTAACTTATTATATTGTCCGTACCCGACTGTGCTTAACTAGTCTTATCAATTTCACGAACGCAGCCCAAGGTACCCAGTGTACTATCACGGGGCAGGTACTATACGGTGCAGCCCTAAGTACCCCTTGAGGCAGACGGAGTCTAGGTACTATAAAAACTAAGAATTTTGATTTCTTATGTTTGATTTTATTGAAATTCAAAAAAATTGTAGAATGTGGAAATATTAATCTTAAAAATATTTAAATTCACTGTCATGTATTGAAACAATATACCTATTTATACAACATTTTGGGTCGTGTTTAAATACTTGTACACAAATCTGGATTTTATCCCAAGACGGGAGTAGGTAGATATTTTATTTTATATCCCCACAGAGATGAGGTAGAATTTTTTCAAATTCAGGAATAGGATATTCGATTCGATTATTTGATAACACGTTTACAGGACTTATGACCTGTCATTGGCTGGTTAAAGTGGCCTGAATTGGAACGACCAAGTAGTAGTCAGGGGATTTTTGACTTTAAAATTAGACCACTTACTTACTTTTATCTGTTCTGATTTAAAAAAAAAAATATGTATTGATGTTGGGTTAATGAAAATTAAGATTGTATGTAGATTATACCCGTAATATAAACAATGTAAAATGTTTCCCTCGGCACGGGTTATCCCAGTGAGGGAAGGGAACATTATTATTATATATATATTTTAAAAAACACTATGTACAAGTCAAATAAATAAATATATTTTTAATCAGGTACCATAATATATTTCGTTCGATAAAAAATACTGTGTAATATTATCCGAGATAAGAATTTATTCGTCCGCCTCGTAGCATAGTGGTAGCGCAATTGGCTACCGTGCATGAGGTCACAGGTTCGATTCCCATAGGGGGTGAACATGAAATATTTATTTACATATGATGTTCATATTAATATTTCATGCGCGATACCTTGGACTCGTACTGAAGCGTAAGACTGATCATCTTACCTTCATGTAATAAAATGATCAAGATACACCGCACTTGGTGTACCGGTGCACCATTGGGCGCTGAAAACGGAGAAGTAGTAATATTTTTCGATATTTACATCGACGTTTTAAAAATAAAAAATAATTAAATTATTCATTATATGTATGAAATAGGTGGACTAATTTTATTATAAGAATTGTTTAAGTAAGTGTAAAAATTAATTTCAAGGCTAAAATCTTCCTTGTGTTCAAAATATTAATGGTTGACATGTCTCGTTCCAGGTGTTCCGGAAGGTCCCGTGCGAGTCCCCCCTGGGGAGCCCGTCCGGGGGGCGCAAGTCCGGGGGGCGAAGCAGCGACCCCGAGGACGAGCCTCCGTGCCGGCCCCCGCACCACGGCTGCCGCTCGTGCGGGGCCGTGCCACGCTACGTGCCCGTGCCCGTGCCGGTCCCCGTTCCGGTGCCCGTGCCGCTGTGGGACTCCCTGCTCGCCTACCCGGACGCCATGAAGCTCCGCCTCAAGGGGGTCGGGTGGCCCTTCTCCCCCGAGGTCCCGGGACACGCCATCCTCGACTCCAACCACGAACCTGACAAAGACACCCCCGAGAAAAAAAGAGGCACCGTGCATAGACAACGTAAGCGCCGACGAGAAACCCACCCAATTTGTAGATTACCCCGCACAAAAACTGTACGAAAACGTCGATTTTAACAAAAGTGACACGGCGACAGGAACCATTTTGGAGTTAGAAGGGAATCCAGAAATTACTTCGATCACGGACGACGAAAAAACGTTGTTGAACTCGCCTAAACAACTTAAACCATTGTGCGACGGAAACGCGATTTGCGATGTACCGACGCGTGAAAATGATGTAATTTTACCCGCGCAGGTCGGTGTCATTCCCGTGCGGAGCGGTGAGGTGGGGGTGGGGGAGGGAGGGGGGGAGGGGACAGGTGATAAGGAACTCGACTCCGCGGGACAGTCGCGACATATTTCAGTTTGTGACGAACCTCCCGCTCGGATCGATCTACACGGCGCGGACACCAGGACAACAGACATGGTCCCCGACCCCGTGAAGGACGTGTGCGAGGCGCTGGTCATCACGGAGCTGGAGGAGGAGGCGCGGGGGGAGTCCCCCGAGCTGCGGGGCTACCTGGCCTCGGAGCAGGCCTTCGCCTCGTCCTCCGAGTCAGGAGCCTCCAGCGGTGACGAGGAGCGAGCCGCCACGCGCCGCGCCTACACCGTCACCCACCGAACCAGCGCCACCAACTCCGAGCTAGACGACGATGGGGAATCCTCCTGCTCCGACTCGGAAAAGTCGGAAAACGTAGAACGAACGCTTCGCAGCTTCTCCAAGGTGTTCAGGGTCAGTGTCAACACTAACAATTCCACCTCCGCTAGTGAAACTCTTAGCGGAGAATCGGATACCTCGGATAATGATACGGACACCGAGAAGGATTGCGGAATAGTACTTAATTACGTCAGGGATATTCTAACGGAGGACCCAGACCGCGGAGGGCTCACCGCTGAAGAAGAAGCCAAAAATCTCAGGAACCAGCTACTCAGTCAGGAGGGGGCCACCACCCTTCCCCCCGCCCCCGCGGAGCCACCCCCCGCTACCCCGGGGGATTCGCCAACCCCCCACGAAAGTGTTAAATCTTCCTCCATGGATTTTAAACGTTTCTGCGACGTGAATATGTTCAACGCTTGTGAAAGTGATTTCTCTCGAGACATATTGTACTCCGATGTTTTGATAAGCAACGGTAAATTAGAAGATACCGCGCTTCGGCCGCTAACCGATGTGGGAGATAGAGTGGAAAGTAGCGATACCGGTGACGGTGAGCCGGGTAGTGGGGGGATGTTATCGGATAATATCGATACGGACGAGATAAGGGACGAAGTGACCGAAAAATTACATTTTCCAGATAATACTGTGAGCGAAAAGGATGAATTAAAAAATTGCGACTTAATTAGTTTATCGAAATATTCTACGTTTAGTGAACCGGAAAGTTACAATTACACGGACTTATCTTCGATTCTTAACGGTAAAATTGACGTCGATCGGTGTTACGATTTTGACATTCCGACATTAGAGACCGACGCGAGGAAACCCGCGCAAAAAACTAGGATCATGGCGGGACGTGACGGTGCAGCACACCAAATGGCAGGACGCGGCGGGCGAGCTGGGCCGGGGCGCGGAGCCCGCCCCCCGCCGCGCCCCGAGGGGCGTCACCGTGGTCACTAAACGGGGACGACGCTGTCCAACGTCGTGTGCCTGGAGGAGGGGCTGGCGGACGACGGACTCCTGGGTGGAGGACGCCAGCCACGACGAGGACGACGCGCCCCCCACCACCCCCACCGACACCGACTCCGGGGACGAGGTAGCTCTCTCCTCTTCAGCAGACCGCGAAGAGGAACTGAGAGGATACCGCCGTGCCGCCATAGACTTCACCCTCCACACCATAGTGGAGGAGAGTTGCGAGGAGAGTGAGGCAGAACCGACCATACGCAAAATGCGTCCGATTTCCGCTACGGAGTTGGAAAAGTACTTTTTCTTCGGGCTAGGTGACGGACAACGCGCGAACGACGAGAACGGTGACGCGTTCTCCTCTCCCGGGGTGGAGGAGGGGGAGCAGGGCGAGGGGCGCGACCCCGCGGAGCTCGCCTCGTCCCGCCTGGAGAAGTACTTCCTGACGGGCTTCATGGGCTTCACGAGGGAGAGCCGGGACTCGGACGGCTCGGGGAGCGTGGGCAGCGACAGCGAGGGCCGGCCCAGCCCCGAGCAGCGCAGGAAGCGCCTGGTGCGCGCGCGGGGCGCAGGCCGCTCGCACTCCTCGTCCCTGGACAACCTGCTGGCCGCAGCCGAGCCGCCCCCCGCGCCCCCCGACCACCTGCCCGACCCGCCACCCGACTCGGGGGAGTCCAGCACGGAGACGGATACTTTCGAGGAGAATATTAACAATTTTGACAAGAATGACGGACAAAGTGATACTGTTAAACGGAAAAAGCAAGGTAAAAAATCTAGGAATTCCCCCGCGGACGAAAAGCGTTTTTCTTCAGAAATCAGGGATGACGAGGACGCTCGGTCCGTGTCCGATGGGGACGAAGATGGGAGGAAGACTCCCCAGCCGGATTTCCTGCCGCTGGCTTCCGATCTCGCTAGCGGGAAGAAGCAGACGAGTAGGGATAGCGGTTTCGTCGGGAGTTGCGACGATTTATTAAAAAACGGTAACGAAAGCTCTAACGTTAATGACTGGAGCTCGCGGACACCGGAACTAAAATTAGATTTAGAAGAAATTGCCGAAGAAAATAAAATAGATCTCGAGGACAAAAGTGATAACGGAGTTATATCCGCCCTAACAACTAATGCTTTAATGCGTAAAGATAGTTTTAATAATTGGTCATCCGACGAGGAGACTAATTTGATGATGAACAAAATGAGACAGTTTTTTAAGAGTATGGTGGCCGCTTCGGCAAACGCCCAAATGATGCAATCAGTTCCTATATCTAGCCCCAAGCCGCTCACCCCCACCCCGGGGCGCCCTGCACTCAGCCCCCGCCCCAGCCCCCGCGCCCGGAGGGGCACCAAGCCCCCGCAGCTCGTGTACTTCGAGAGCGAGCTCACCAGGCTCATGAAGACCGTCCCGGGCATCAGGGACGAGGAGGTCCGGGAAATCGTGGAGTACCTGTCGAGCGAGGACACGTGGAGTGACTCGTACGACTCCTCGGACTACACCAGCTCCGATCTGGAGGGCGCTGGGGGTGGCAAGTCCGCCCTGCAGCAGCAGATCTCCGACAGCTGCAAGCGGATCATCAACAACTTCGAGAACAAGGACGAACCCCGCGTCCCCTCTGCCGAGGATAAGGGAACCGATGACGACAGCGCTGTATTCAACAGAGACACCGCTTTTGTGTACCAGAAACTGGTAGCGTCCCTGAACAAAATGGCGACGGAACGCGATAAGGTGGTCAGTGACGATGCGAATAGTTTCCCGCACAGTTCTCCTCCGCTGATAGCTAAGGTGATGCGACACATCGGCAGCCGGCTGGTAGCGCTCATGCACGAGGTGTCCAGCGGAGAGTCGCACGCCGGGGGCTCGCCACGCGCGCGGGCGCGGCGCCGCGAGGGGGGCTCGGCCTCCACCACGGAGGACGAGGGCGGCCCCGCCTGCCTGCTGCCGCGCAGCAAGTCGCACGACCCGCTGCTGGGCGAGCCGCGCGCGCCGCACCACGCGCACGAGGCCGGGGAGGAGAGGGAGGCCAGCGACTACGAGCGCTTCTCGTGGCGGGGGAGCTTCGAGTCCGCGCTCATGGCGGCCGACTCCCGGAACAAGCTGAGCCTGCTGGGCTCCGAGGGCGGCAGCGCGCTGGCCGCCAAGCGGCGCTCGGCGGGGACTTGCTATTCCAGCACAAGAGCCCGTCCCGCGAGCAGCTGGACCGCGTGCGGAGCTGCGGGTCCATCGGTGGCGCGGCCAGCGAGGAGCGGCTGTGGGCGGCGGGCGGGCCTCGGGGGCGCCGGAGGTCCAGCGTGCCGGACTCCGGATCCGAGGAGGAGGACGAGCGGCGGCCGGGCGCGCACGTGAAGAGCGCCCGCTACCGGCCGCCCGGGTTCAGCAGGGCGCAGCGGGCGGCCTCCGCCCCAGGCCTCCAGGCCGCGCTCGCCCCTGTTCCCGTTCCCGCCCCGCAGCCCTCACGACGGGACAGGAGAAGAGCGCCCCCTCCGCCCGCGCACACCCTTCATACTAACGGTGAGCTTTTACTATTTACCTCTAGCCGTACCTAGTGATCATTATGCTCTCTAATTATTATTTACGTTGGTTTACATTTGTACAAGTTTGTTACAAAATGAAAATACTTAGTAATTCAGTGTGTTCTCGTATGGGCACCAGCGTATCCGTATAATATCCATTTTCCACTCTCCCATAAGGTTGCCTCGTGCCGCCATAAATCCATCACCGTTGGTTGGTTTCACTACTATAACGCTATAACGTAGTGATATAACATATAATAATATTATAATAGCATACATTGTGCGACATTTCCCAATAGTCACTCGACACCACTAAACATTTCCCAACATGGCAGATTGTGTAATTGAATCGTGTTGTCAAATATAATAATAATAGACATCAGCTGTTTGTATCTCTAGCTAACAGCTTAGTATTGTTCACAAACGGAAGATATGTTTTGTCAAGACGTTTTCCTGTTTTCATATTAACTCCACTGACACCAATTTAATGTGAAAATTAAAAACAAAACGTAAACACGGTATTAATTTTAATAATAATGGTTGGTTCTCTTATTGTTAACATTTATGAAAACAGTTGTAATACTTCCGCTGCACATTTTTATACAAAAAGCACTTAAATTTTAAATTTTTAGGATACTTTCGATTAGTACCAATGACTTCCATTTAATAATGTAGATTATTAGTAGTATGATGAATAACATGCCATAATTTTTTTAACGTGATTTTTCAATACAAAATTTCGCTTAAATCACAGCTATATTTTTATCTCTCAAAGATCTCAAAAAATACTATTCTTCTATTTATATATCATCTAATAATAATTTTTAAATTTTATTTAATTTAAAAAAATATATTTACGATATGTGATTTTTATATTACTATCTCACGTGTGATACCTTGGACTGGTACCGAAGCGTATGACATCATCCTACCTTCATGTAATAAAATGATCAAGATGCACTGGACTTGGTGTACCGATGCAGTGCCCTATGCACCATTGGGTGCGGATAAAGGGAAAGTAAACGGTTAGGTAGATATCTAAGTTGTACGAGCGTGCGTGCGTGTTGTCGTTTTATTTCGTTGAATTAACGAGATTAATAGATTATTAACTAAATTTAAAACATGTGAAAAGTTCATTGCCACCACTGCTAGTACTTCCCTTTTTCCACACCCAATGGTGCATAGGGCACTGCAGTGGTGCACCAAGTACAGAGAATCTTAATCGTTTGTTAAGTACAAAGGGCAATATTTAATTCTCCGATGGTTGATTCCGGGGAGTAATCGGGGACTACGATTATAATAATACGATCGTTTAATATTTCCAATACAATGAAAGCCCCACCCTTTCCCTAGACTGCTTTAAAGACTATTGAGTCTTTTTCCAGTCCAGCCAACTCTACCGATTTTTTCAACAAGCTAAACCGCGATTTTAAGATTGTTAGTGTGATAAAAATACGGATGAATTTACGATTTATGTACGCGAACAAATGCTTTCATTGTACCCCTACCACCGTCTCGGCTTATGTATTATAATTGTCATTGTTTCCATCACCCAAACCAACCAGAGTCGGCCCAAATTAACAGTGGTAGGGTATATTTCCAATATTCATCATCATCATCATACCATATCCGCTCCCTATGTGGAGCATATGGAGTCCACAAACTGCCTCCAGACCAGGCGATCGGCCGCCAGCTCCCGCGCATCCTCCCAAGTCAAGTCCACGTCCCGCAGCTCTGACGCAAACTGCCGACGAATTGTCAACAGTGGACGACCAGGGCTAAATATCAATGAATATTTCCGAGATTTTTATTTTCATGGAATTCTGCTAACTCCTACTTTGTCACTAACTAGGCGAAATATAATTTTGTTACGAATATCATAGAATGTTCTACGCGATAATATACGCTGTTGATAAATGTAACGAAAGCTTCATTACCTGGCCACGGTACAGATTTTAATTTCTCTCAGCTGATTAACATTCAGTTTTAGTTCGTTATTGTATATGGCAACACATGATTTGAAAGTAAAGTTGATTACAAATTAATTTGCATTGAGAATTATTGCTGAAAAAACATGTTTGTTAAAAACAAAACGCCAAGTACAGTAAGGGGTCTTATTCTAGAATAGCTCGACTACAATATCGTGCGGAATTTTTTTTAAATCAGCGAATGTTTTCACTTAAATGTCGTATGCAACTATTTATTTTATAAACTAGATAACGGGTGACACAGAATAACCGGAATAGTTGAAATGTAAACAAAATAGTTAAAACAGAGAATTCAGGATGCAATGTACAGGAGGACGGCATTTAAAGGACGCAATTTAAAAAAAAGATTAGTTCCATTAAAAAGTATGTTTTAAATTGCAAATTTTAAGATGTCGATTACTTGAATAAAATGTTTTTCTTCCATCTTTCTTGGTTTAATTGGATTGTTAAAAAATTATCGTTATTTTGTGTCACCGTGTAGATAGATACGTGATTGATTTCATCTCGAATGCCTTCTCTAAAGATAATATATTCTCGCATTCAGAAATTTTAATTTTTCATCACTAGGTATCCATACTTTTTTGTATTTGCGTTTATTGCTGTTTATTCGGCAAGAATAACATAAAAAATATTTATTTAAATCTCCTACCCAATCTCTTAACTCAAGTGAGGAATTCCAGTGGCACCTAGAATGGAATTTGAAAAGTAACTTGAAGAAAAAAAAACTTTTCTGCCAATGAAATGTGTCATTTAAAAAAAAAAAAAATTGTTGAATGCTTCATTACCATTTCTACCAAATGTCAACCGGCAAGACTTACGGTGAGATCGGTGACAAAATGCCTCTACTTTCCAGCAATAGTCCCCGTATAATATAATGTTAGCGTTCTATAAGGCTGTCAACAAGCTGTATTATTAACCACAAGAATTAACTTATTGCTCATTTGCTGCAATAACGTCGTAGCTCAAAAAATGCGATCTCTTTTTAGAAATCAGAAAAATTGGCAGTTTGGCGCACTGCATAAAGTTACTCCTGCATAAACAGGGTGTAACAAAACTCGATGTACAAGCGGGAAACCAGTGAATTTGCATCATATTTGGAGTCGATTTTGTAGATTTTTAAAATTTTATTTGACCCTTAGTTTTCGAGAAAATTAGTGAGTTTTTAGAATTGTGTTTTTGCAAATTGTTATCAAATATGTATTTAGTCAAATTAATACTATCCATAAAGAAAAGAAAATTGAAAAACGCGTTTTAATAATATTTTGAGATATTTTACTTAATCTGCCATACTTGTGAAAACCTATGTGAGAAGAAAAAAAAATTTTTTTTCAAGCTCAGATTAAAAAGTCATATTACACAATCGTCTCCAAATACGATGTAGATTCACCAGTTTTCGGGTTGTACCGCGAGTTTTGTTACATTGTGTATGGCATAATTCACATGTGATACCTTGGACTGGCTGATGCGTAAGACTGATATGAACGGGTTACCTCAATAATTATTATTAGCTACTCATTATTGATGATTGATGCTAAATTTTTACGCAGTTATGTCGTTATTGCAGTCCAGGGGCGATATCGACTCAAATTCTGTCACATTCACAGGTATTTGACCAGCTGTTGGCTGTCCGCTAGTGTAATATTGCGTCTGTATTGGTGCACGAGCGACCGTGTGTGTGTGTGTGTGTGTGTGTGTGTGGGAAATACCTTAAAATTTATGGTCAAAATACAGAACTCTACCTTGGACTGGCGCTGAAGCGTAAGACTGACCACCTTGCCTTCACGTAGCAAATTATCAAGATTTACTGCACTTGGTGTACCAATGCAGTGCCCAATGGGAAAGTAGTGACAGTAGTAACTAGTAACCATCGATGTTACCTATCGCTAGTTGATATTTTATTTTAATTTCATAAACATTAAAATATTAGATATACTATTTTATAAACATTATTAGATATACTATTTTATAAACATTAAAATATTACATATACTATTTTATAAACATTAAAATATTAGATATACTTTTATAAACATTAAAATATTAGATATACTATTTTATAAACATTAAAATATTAGATATACTATTTTATAAACATTAAAAATTATATTAGATGTATACTATAAAAACACATGGTTTCATGTGTTTTTTTACTTTTTACTGTGAATTGTCGACCAAAGATTGCTCGACGCGGCTTCAAATTACGGCCATAAACGGGGTCTCATAAAATACTTACTTACTACTCCCTTTTCCGCACCCGTTGATGCATAGGGCACTGCGTTGATACACCAACTGCAGTGGATCTGGATTATTTGTTACATGGAAGCAAGATGATCAGTCCTACGGCTCAGCACCAGTCCAAGGTATCACATATGAAATGTTTTAATGTGCAATCAGCGGCGTTTACAATATCGATTCAATATTATCATTAAAAAACAATGCTCAGAAAGAAGATGACAATGGTTATTTTTAAATTCGCCAACATAAAGAATAATTGATCGTTTATCATAACCGATTCATTTTAAAGCGAAACATTCATCATTTACTGCAGAATCTTCCCACATTTTTGTTTTGAGATCTGCTCATATAATATTTTTTGTTTGTATAAACGTAATCGTGTAATAATATTTTTGCACCAATACACCGGCACCGCAGTAACACACATAGATTTGTATTTACAAAACATGCGAACACCTTTCCAATACCCGTGTATGTGTGTGTTTGAATAATATTCATTTGCTCACTAACACACTCATACTAAACCTGTATAAACTCTATTGACGGTATCTATTCTACTATAAGTACTTATAATGTAGTATGTATTCAGTATTTCAAACATTTCTATACCTATCGCATTTTATGAATAATCAAGTCACAAATCCGTATTTTTTCAGGAAACCAGTTTTCTGATTTAACCCTAGAGTGTATTAAATCAGATTTTAAACCAAAAATATAAATGCAATATTTTTTAAAACAGAAGAATTGGGAGTCTGTTTTTTTCTTTGGCAATTATAGAAGCTTCAAAAATACTTAAATTCGCTGAATTTGCTTGCTCGCAACATTTTTGCATGTTAAACTAAAAGACGTTAAATTAAACTTGTGGCACTATTATCGCAGGTGCGTATATTATCGCCATTTTATGAATAAATTAGTAAATTTGGTATTAATTATAATATTTTCTTGATTTATTTGAAATAATACTCTTGTTTAAGCTAGTTGTTACGAAAATATTTTTAATTTTGTAAAAAAAAAATCGGCAATCCAATATTCATTACATGGTTTTTCACATTAAAACATATACCTTCTATTTCTATATTTGTTGTTTTTGGGATTATCCGTGTTGTGTTTTTTCTCCTCTCCTTTTTACATCACATATACTTCACCCTGAAGATGGCGCCTGCAACGGTGGCCGAAACGTCGGAGAGGAGAAAAAACACAACACGGATAATCCCAAAAAACAACAAATATAGAAATAACAACGACCGTGAAAATCTACGCACATATATACCTTCTATTTGATAACTTGGACCCGCGATGAAGCGTAAGACCGATCATCCTGACTTTATTTAATACATTATCAGTATCTATTCCTGCACCTACATATTTATTTTTTTTAAAAATACTCAAATATGTCAATTTTGGGAATGCTTTCAAATAGTCGGAAACAACTTGCCAGAAGCAGAAAACGGTCGTGCTGGAGTGGGATTCGAACCTAGAGATTTCAATCCAGGGTGCTTGATCTACCACTAGACCACTTAACCCGATTCAATATGTTATATCAATAATTTATGAATTATTTTTTAAGTATTTGTAATATTTTTTTCGAAGCTTAATTTTTATTTGTTTATGATGTCATAATGTAACTGTATGTGTCAAAAAAAAAAATTAAGTCCGGAATTTAAATCTGACAACACAAAATCTCTAATGCTGGTCTCAGAAGTAGCCTTAAGAGTATCCTAACGAGGTTGTTTGTATTTGCAATATATTGAATGTTTTACTAACTCTCACGACAGTAATACTAGGAAGAAGAAGATGGAAAGGCTAACTTAGATGCCAAGGCTGTTGGTTTCTAGTAGGTACTATTCATCTATGATTGAACGCACTCGTATTACGAGTATATCCGAAACTAGCATAATCACTCCGTATCTCCCATCGAAGTTAGTTTAGCGACAACATTCAAAATTATTATTTAGAAGATTTCTCAAGTTTTCGCGGCCCTCAGAATACATATGATGTTTTTCTACATGTCGTACAGTGCCATATGCACCATTACGTGCGGATAACGAATCCAGTAGCTCAATCACAGATGACTATCGACGTGCTAATAAGCGACGTGATAACGGTTTCTCACCATGGATGTTTAACGTTTTCGCGATCCCAATGGAACATCCGTTAAAAGTTATCGATCGGGATTATTAATTACCGCGCTAAATTTGGAAAATATGCCAAAACTGTAAGTAAAGTAAAATAATTTAGTTTTATAGAGTTTTAATTGTTTGTGCACAATTTATCATGCCATTTATTTGCTTTAAATCAATTTGAGAAAGCAATAAAACGAAACATTTGTCAAAGTATACCTTTCGTCTATGGTGCTTGGCAACGCGACCGTGATATGAACGTATGTTCATTGTGATCGGTCAAATGCTTAGCACGTCGACAACCATCTGAGATTGAGCTACAGCAATAGTATTAGGTACCTATGCTTGAATACTGGCGAGCCGCAGGTCTGGAGATCAATCACAGATAACTATCGACGTAGTTAAAAACGTGCTAACCACGTGCTAACGCTAACCATTTGACCGATCACAATGAACATACGTTCATACCACGTTCGCGTTGCCGAACACCATAGATGATAATAAATATCGCGGCTAAACGTCAAACGTCAAATCAAGAAAGTCAACGCGCGTGTCGGATTGTTTATTATGTCGACTGCTTTTCTCAATATTTGGCTTGCCGAACGCCGGCTAAATGAAATACGGCACTCGAGAAAGATTTAAGAAGATATGTGCGAAGAAGATATATCTCGGGAAATGGCTCGCGACTTGATGCGCTCGTTTAATAATCCCGATCGATAACTTTTAACGCGTGTTCCATTGTGATCGCGAAAACATTAAAACAGCGTCGCTATTATGACCGCGTCGATGATCTGTGATCGAGCTACTGGTGTTAAGTCAAAACTTAGCTGAGACCTTATTATGAACTTGGCCATAATCATGTCACTATTATGACTTAAAGCTGCTCTCTAAATCTAGGGCCAATATTCTCCATTAGGCTATCATCTTATATACTTTAATTATTAATAAGACAGGTACGTACCAAGTGGCTACCTTCACTGGATAAACTAGTTTCTGACTAAATGCTCGAAGACTGACCTCAAATTTATTACATCATCCATTTTGCGAACCGTACCAAATTATACAACGACCGATAGATATGTAGAATTACTACTACTATTACTACTCTCCCCTATCCGCACTCTATGGTGCATAGGGCACTGCATTGGTACAGCATCTAAAATCTAAATACTATGCAACTAAAATACCAATTTTTAAAATAAAGAAATAATTATGTTTTCCAATTCCGAGGCTACTTTCAAATGGTCGTTAATTAGGAAACAAGTTATGGAGGAATGGGATTCGATCCTAGGCCTAGGGATCCAAATGCGGAGCCCGTGAATTTAACTATTAAACCACGGGTTGTATTTCAAATTGTTTGTTTAGTTTGTGAAATCTATATTTATGCTTCTTATAGGGAGCGGATTTGAATTGACGACGGTATATTTGTTAAATTTAACGCTATTTATTGCTAAGCTAACTCACTCCAATAATTGAACTCTGTAAGCCCGAGATTAGAAAAAGCGACTACATCTCTGTTGAAACGTCGTAAATATAAAGAGTTTCAAAACCTGCGTGAATCATTGTGAGGGTTACGATTAAAACCGTGTGTTAAATTTTAATTACTTTGTAAAGTTACATTTACATAATTAAGCGAGTGCCGTTTTAGGGTTGGTCATTGTAAGAGCGTGTTTCTTTTTATATTTTAATGGCATTTTTCTGTGTTTTCATGGCATATTTCTTTGTTTATAACCTAAACTAGAGCAGGTTGGAGATTTTCACAAAAATATTATTTTTTTTTCTCACCTACCCCTTTCACGCGATTGTACAAAATACGCCGAATATTGCCTGATTAGTACGAGTATATCAAACCTTAATAACGGATCTTATAAAACCAACTCTAGGTGATATTCGTGTTACTGAAGGTAAACTTTCGTAAATATTAACATTATTTAAAGAGTGTCTTTGGTAACACATAATACTACTTCTGAGAGCAAGAACAGAGTTAGGTAATGTTCAACAGTGTGTTAATCATTTTCTTATCCGCTTCCTATGTGGAGCATATTTATGGATTCCACAAACTACCCCTAAGCCGAGCGATCAGCCGCCAGGTCCTGTGCATCCTCCCTGTAGTGTAGTTCGGACGCAAACTGCCGACGGATTGTCAACAGTGGACGTCCAGGACGCCGAGAACCAGATGCCTTGTAAAAAAGGCAAGCATGGTTAAGACTCTCAGGAGATATACGTAGTAGATGACAGTTGATATTAAGGGTTGCTGCGCCCGTTACTTCATCTCTGTGTTCCTTACAAAATCACAACTTAACACACTTAATATTCACAGGTTCTACCCAGCCGATGACAGGACCCCGATTCTACAAAGGTTTAAGACATTTTAGCGATTCCCTTAACCGGATTTTTGGCTTCAAAGTAGAGTAGAATCTTGGTAGAATCTCTCAAGGTCTATGCATTCCACAAGACATAAAAGATCAACATTTTTGGAGAAGCAAATTCGTCGAATAAGTAAGGTTAAAGATAAACGATTTGACAGCGATTTGACAGTTCAACGGAAAATGGGCGTCTAGTGACGTTTGGGTTTACTTCGGGAATCGAAGTGCAGGTCATGATTCCTGTAAATGCCTGGATGCTCCATATGTTCATGTTCCGATCCGATATAATTGTAGATAAGTGGATTTTAGTTACGGTAGGTACCTGCGCCTGCGGTACAATTGCCCAATACAATACTTAAATCGAGATCTGATTTTTCTATCATTGGACGTATCCTAACATTCAGCAGTCGAAAATTATACGGAAAGTAAAATCCATGTTGTGTTCTCATAGTTTTATTTTATCGAGCGCTTGTGCTGGGTTATTTGGCAGTTCATAACTAACTAACTAACCATCACACCATTTCTCCGAAGGGGTAGGCAGATAGGATAGAACGCCACACCACTCTGTCCTTGCATACTTGTCTCGCTTCTTCTACATTCATTCTCATGCACGCACTTCGATAGTGAATAAATAATATTAAATATCCAGTATGATTTTATTTTTTAGATTGTTTTTTGTTTTTTTTAACAGAATAATGAACCGGTAATCAGGTTAAATCGGGTTGTGGTCTAGTGGTAGAATAAAGGACTCCGGATTAAAATTTCTAGGTTCGAATCCCACTCCACCACAGCTAGTTTCCTGCTCTCTGGCATAGTTATTTCCGACTTTTTGAAAGCAGCCCTTAAATTGAAATATTTAGATATATTATAATAGCCCGAATGTTTCTTGAAAAAAAATAATTGTATTAATCCAATATTGTAGCATGTATTGTGCATAATATTTGATTATGAAATAAAAATACACTTCGTTAAGTCTGAAGAAGGTATGGGGAATCTGAAACCAGTCGACAATTGATTAAAATAACGTAAGTACATAGTTTAGAACAGATTCATATTCGTATACAAAACTCGCTTACTCGAAAACGCCATTTTATTGTGTTAGCACTAGTATGACGCGTTTGTGTGTTTCTATTGTTTTAGTAAGAAAAAAAGAGACAGACTCGAAGTGAAGCGCTTTCTCTCTCTCTGCGCACTGCGTGACGTCAGACGTGATCAGAATGTTCAATTTAACTTTTCAGCCGGAATTAAAAACGTCAAAGTTTAACATGTTTTATCTCGGTTATTTATTAACCAATATGAAAAATAATCGGACCTATCGTCTCGTTATTTAAATTTTTAATTTTTAATATTTAATTAACCAATAAAAAAAATTATTTACCAAGGTCTATTGCAAAATTGACACTGATCATTGATTGGTAGAACAACCGACCCCAAGTATTTTTTAATACTTTTCATATTACAGTAAAATAAAAAAAGATATTAATTTTTTAAAATGTTAAAATTTATAGGTAAATAGCTTTTTTAGGCGTAAGTAATCGCCGATTTCTTTATTTCAAAATTATTTCATGCTTGAATCAAACATTACATTTTTTTTCCTTGAAAATGTGAAAAAAAACAAGTGCGTAGGTAATTCATAATGGAATGATAACTTTCGTTTGTAGCTGAGTGAGAGAGTTATGAATGGCTTAATAAGTGTGGCGTGGGAATAGATGTCCCGGGTTCGCCTTTTCTCAAGGCAGATTTCATCTCGCGTACTTGTACTACTACTGCTAACTTCGTAACACTGCAGACAAGTAAGATGTTTCAGTGATACCCGAAATAGAACAAAAAAATGCTAGTTACCACAATATAGACTAGACTGTAGTACTCCCAACTCCGTAACAGAAACTTTCCAAAAAGGCAACTTTAAACGTAATTTTATTTTTGAAATTAAACTACTTTTGTTTTAAAAAACTTTTTTTTTTTTTAACACTCCAACCTCTCCACCCCTTATCCCAGTACCTGGTCAACCACTTCAACATTTTTAATTAACGACTTATTACTTAATTTTAAATTATTATTATACAAATCCCTGATGAAGGAGTAGTGTCTCCGAAACCGGTTGGAGTGTTAAAAAAAAAAAAAGTAGTTTAAAACAATCACAGATAACTATCGACGTAGTTAAAAACGTGCTAACCACGTGCTAACGCTAACCATTTGACCGATCACAATGAACATACGTTCATACCACGTTCGCCGTTGCCGAGCATTGCCGAGCGTTGCCGAGCACCATAGATGATATAATAAATATCGCGGCCAAACGTCAAACGTCAAATCAAGAAAGTCACGCGCGTGTCGGATTGTTTATTATGTCGACTGCTTTTTCTCAATATTTGGCTTGCCGAACGCCGGCTAAATGCAATACGGCACTCGAGAAAGATTGAAAGAAGATATGTGCGAAGAAGATATGTCTCGGGAAATGGCTCGCGACTTGATGCGCTCGTTTAATAATCCAGATCGAAAACTTTTAACGCGTGTTCCATTGTGATCGCGAAAACGTTAAACATCCATGGTAAGAAATCGTTATCACGTCGCTTATTAACGCGTCGATAGTGATCTGTGATCGAGCAACTGGATGTTAATTTAGCGTATTTAGTTAACTAAAACATTTGCGTTGGAATTGCATAATACGATAAAATATTATTGATTAATTTATTTACAAATTTCTATTCAATACGCATTAAAGTAAAATAAAATAGTTGCTACCAAATAGGTACCTATGACAGTTTCAAAATATTTCCATAACATTATAGTACCGTACTGTTTCCTTTCGTCAAGGTGTATGAACAAACTCATACATATTATATGACTATTTTATGGTTGGTTTTCCGAAGAGACAGCGTATGGTGGATGTTGGCTATTGTATGCTAATTACATAAACAAATAGTAAACCAGTATAATTCATGAATAAAACAAATATTATGTACCCGAGGACACGAAACATAGTTTGAGTGAAACCAATTTTAGTGGCAATTTGACTTTATTTTTCATCAATTTGAAGGGACAATAAATAACTAACTAACTAACCATCACGCCATTTCCCCGTAGGGGTAGGCAGAGAGGATAGAACGCCCTACCACTCTGTCCTGACAGACTTCCCTTTGCTTCCTCTACATCTTCTCATGCACATACGCCGGTTATTCCGACTTTTCTCATGTCTTCCCCTTTCAAGTACTTGACGTACTTGGTCATGCCATGTCTTTCTCGCCCTTCCGCGGCTTCTACATCCAGGCACACTTGCATTTGAACTTCTTTTATCACTCGTTCGCTCCACACGACCAAACCATCGTAAAAGCCCTTTCTTAATTTTGTCGATAATGTTTATCTCAGCCTTGCACTCTGCTCTAAGGGACACTATTAAACTAAAATATGTATGCTTGTTTGAGATGTTATGCGCACTTTATACGAGATAGAAAACTGTACACTTCCTTGTTTGCAAACTTTTCGTGTAATTAAAAAACTGGATGGGATATTGAATGGTCGGCGTGACGTTTGGTTGATATTTTAAGCACATGCTTGTAAAAAAAGTAAAAAACAAATAACATGTTATTTAGGTACATTATTAGCTATGTTAACAATACCCTGTGTGTAAACATACGATAATAACTTCGATCGCGCTTCAAAATCATACATATTTAGTGTGTCTTTTGACAGACTGTACAGATTTCTGAACAAGAAACTGTACAGTTTTCGGTGCCGTGTAAAGTGCGCTCAAGGTAGATTTATTTTAGAAGTTTTTTTGTTTTTTTTTCACGGATTTTTCATCAAGAATAACCAATGAATGCATTTGAAACAAAAAACGCAATTTTCATTGTGTGAATGTGATTTGTTCGTATTGGCGTCGTGCTTTCGAAACAGGTCACAATACTGTATAATTTTAAACACTTTTGTAGTGTAAATGAAACTATTTTTATTTAAATCCAATCTGCGCTTCGATTCTGTTAACTTTTTTCAACTACTGCGCATACGATTTTGTACTGAATTCGTATGCGCAGAAGTGTCTAAAACCTTAAGAGAATCGCACCGCTGGACATTGAATCTCAACAGAAACGGGAAGTATGGATGGGAATACGGATATATAAGCGTTTACAGGGCTTATGACCTGTCATTCGTTGGGTTAAATGGCCACTTAATGCAAACCCAATCCCTCCGTGACTGTGCTAAATCATCCCGTATTTAATTAATTAGGTACCGAATTATCCTCGTTTTGGTAAATGTAGTGTATTTAATAGAGAGAACAAGCTTCTTTAATGAGCACTCGGGTCGTTTCCTTCTGTTAAGTTTTTTATTCAATTACACATTACGCTGTAATTCGGCAGGTCGGGTCGGTAAAATAAGCACTAACTTTGTACTTCTTCGGCTTAAAATCGCTTAGAAAACCTTACAGTTAGTTTGCTTCAACACTACCTTAACTAATTTTGTAGCGATAGTTTCAGTACTTGTACGATTCTGAGGGGTTTCCAACTTGATTCGGAATTAATTATTTTATATATGATTGGTTTGTACCAGACATTAAAATATTATAAATGTATAAACGCGTAAGACTGATAACCTTGCCTTCATGTAATAAATAATCAAGATTGATGCATCGGTGCAGTATGCAGTCGACCTCTTATATCTGTCTTAGAAGAATTCTTAATGTAGGATGCACGGTGGTTTGACTGTTTAAGTAATACAGAGGTGAGGCAACAGACGCAGCAGCCACTGTCTTTTTGTGTCAAATATTTTTATTCGTGTAGAAGTTATTTTCATGCCACCATTTTCTCAGTGAAACTTCGACTTGACACGGCTGGTTTTAAAATGCATTTCCTTTTGTATAGTTAACATATTTTCCATTAAAAACACTGCACTTTATGGAAAATATAAAAGTACTATCTCACTATCGCTTGAAAACTGTGTTAATAGTCTTATCTTTTTGCGAGTGGTTTCTACCTAACGTAATTTTCTTCTCTTCAATTTCATACAACCGCCACGGTCCAGCAAGTACAGTTGACTCCATTCTATTACTTTGTTTAGAAATTACTAAAAATTACTCAGGGAAGTTGTAAAAAAGTATTGCAGGATCGCGTAATGAAAGTTACAATTGTATGAAATGATATTAAGCTTTTTTGTTGAGTGGTTTGGTTTTCTTTGGCGTTTATTTTATTTCGCGATGAAGTCATCGGCCTTGGTATTCTTTACAAAAAGTAGCTTGAAAAAAAAAACAAAATTTAATGAAAAGTTACAAGTGATAAATTGGTTTTTTTCGAAAAATCTGCAGTATTTCGTATTCGTCCTTAGGAAAATGCAAGGAAAAACTTTATTTTTGTATTAAAAATATTGTATATTAAAAAATATTTATTTGAGTTATGTTGCCGGTGAAATCTATGGTTTTAGTTCAATGAGCCTAACTAAAACCATAGATTTTACATGTAGAAAATCTGTGGCCGCAATAAAATTAAATTATTTTAGTGACGAGTGGAAAATCCATATTTTTTTCAAGGTTGAATAAAAATTAGGTCAAGGATCGCCAATATTACACTCGTAGATAAAGTCCGGAAAATGGTCTATGTCTATACAAGCGTTTATCGTCCTTGTATCCATGAAAATACAAAGGAAATTCATCGACACAGGGTCGATAAAAACGTAATACGTAATTTCTTGTAGAGAAAAAAACGTTTTACATAAAAGGCTGAAAAAAACGAGATTTATGATTCAGGCACCCGGACGCCGATCATGAATGTTATATCTACTTATCGACATATTCAAGATAAAGGAAGTAGACACATCCATGATCAGAGCCCTGGTTCGTCCAACTGCATAAATATATCGACGATGGAAAGGAAAAAGTTACTAAGCGACATAACACGCGTAAAGGAAAATGTTACCAAGTAACATAATATTACTATGTCGCTTGGTATCATTTTCCCTTGCACACATTGTCGCTTAGTAACTTTTTCCTTTCCACCGTCGATTATTATTATGACGTTTCTCATTGCATTCCCATCTCTTCATGCACGATCTCTCAATTTGTTCTGCCATTTTATAAAATAGATACTTAACGTGTATTATTCGCTATTATGTATTATATTATTACAACATTATATAACTTCTATGACGGGTTCGGCTTTAAATTTCTATTCTCAAGATATAATAAGATACCCAATTGCGACTTTAATATTTTTATTTAGGCCAAACGTCAAGCGCCATTATAATTTTGTCTTTTTATTTAAGTCAAACTTTTAGCGACATTATAATTTTGTCTTTTTAACGTAAACCGGCATTATAATTTTGTCTTTTTATTTAGGTCAAACTTTAGGCGCCATTATAACTTTGTCTTTTTATATAGGTCAAACTTTAGGCGCCATTATAACTTTGTCTTTTTATTTAGGTCAAACTTTAAGCGCCATTATAATTTTGTCTTTTTATTTAGGTCAAACAAACGTCAAGCGCCATTATAATTTTATAACTTTTTATAAATTGCGATTATGAAAGTGTAAGACTGATCATCTTGCCTAATAATAAACACGGCATAGTAACAAAAAAATCCACAAGTTTATGAGTTATCAGTTTTCACGATTTTCAACTATCAACACTAAGTATTAATATAAATATATATTTTTTTAAGACTGATCATCTTGCCTAATAATAAACACGGCATAGTAACAAAAAAATCCACAAGTTTATGAGTTATCAGTTTTCACGATTTTCAACTATCAACACTAAGTATTAATATAAATATATATTTTTTTAATCATTTGCAGCTACTGCCTCATATTTCTCACTGTACGATATTTTATGCAAACATATACGGATGAGTGACGTCATTATGTCCATGTATTTATAATAATTTACTGTAAATGTATGCGTTAGGTTTAGCATTTTCACCAGGTGAGTAGCGTATCAAATAACCGGTATTACTATCAACGAAATGTACAGTGAAAAAACGCACTTCGTAAAAAAATATTAGGAAAACTACGTCCCTCGAATTATAACCTGTTTTACCGATGAAGCCTTCTCAGTAATACAATAAATTTGTTTACCCTTATCAGCCTAGTTTCGTCAAAACAAGAACAGTATTAATTACATCATTGAATAAAAAGTTTGTAGTCGATAAAAGAGCGCAATGTTATTTGAGTGAAGCTATTAAATTTGTACTTAATAAAAATATAACCGATCGTGCCCCTTGATTAGATGATGCTATATATGGGTGTGTGAAAACCAAAGTTGACTAACCCACAAAATTGAAAAAAGTGAGTGAGAACCTGTCTACTAACTATATCACTCTCTTTTTTTTTTAAATTTTAGATTATGTTTCTAATTATTAATTCACTTTTTACGAATATTGAATAAATAAATAAATAATGCCACGGAGAAATTGGCCGGCTTCGTAGTATGAAATTTTCACTTTTGTTAGCTTTGCCAGAAAAAAGGTAATTAAATAGTTGGTATTGTAGTGAAAATAATTTACAATAATTATTTACACGCATAAAATGAACATAATGATTTTAAAATAAAAACTCATTGTGTGAAACTTATGGTCGAATGAAATATCACGTATTACGGAAACCGATGAAAATATGTAACATTGATTTAGAAATATTGATATTATTATTAAAATCTATATGGATGTTCATTATTCATAATTTTAGAAACAAATTTATGAAAAATACCCGTTTACGAACACGTAGCACTGTTTGTCGTGGCCCCCGTGACCCGTGTCGTCATAATTCGGTCTCGCTTTTATGTTTCAAATTTTTAGTTTCATAGTAAACGTCAAGGGCTACATGAATAGTGCAAAAAAGGGGCGTGGCCAACGCGGACTAGCGTTTTTTCGCGGTAATTTGAAATTGAAAACTTCAAAATAATTTTTAACCTACTATAAAATTAAGAAAAAATCAATATTTTCACAGGAATTTTTTTTTTATGATAAAATCAATTTTAATATTTGCAAAATAAAAAAACGTGTTTTTTCTCACATAATTACATAATTATTTATTCACACTTCGAAAATAAGTTCCTAAACACATCAGCCTTAGTTCATGATTAGGTCCTCATTTCAAGCTCATCTCTGAATATATCAAGTGAGTTAGTACCAAAGGGAGACTAAAAATTTATCAAATCTACCAACTCGATAATCACAAAACCTCTCTTTCTATGCAATACGATAATACGCAAACTTTATACAGGACAGAAAACTGTACAGTTTCGTGTTCAGAAAACTGTAAAGTCTGTCAAAAGACACGATAAATATGTGTTATTTTTAAGCCAAATGTGGACCAAAAATGATGTACGATTTCCTTCGATAACCCTGGGACTGTAAGCAGGGTGCTCGCTTCCTAGTATCACGTTTTGAAGAAATGGGGAGACAATAAACGCGATGTTCGTTTAATACAAATGCCAATCTAGGAAAATGACGGGAAAGGGATTTACGTTTTTCTCCTTGGCACGACACTCCAAATTGCACTTGTATGGTTCTGTTGGTTTTCACTTGGTTTTTGATAACGTTACGATAATGGCACGGCCCGCGTTATCGTTCGATTTTATGTTGTATGTTGTTGATGCGATTTTGAGATTTTAATGAATCGACTGCTGAATGTCTTCTCAGAAAATTAGGTCGTTGCCGGCCGCTAGGACCCCTCAATTTTGTCCTTTATGCCCCCTGTATACCCCATATACAGGGGACAAGACGGACAAAATTGACATTTGATGAAATATTAATAAGTCAGTCCTGAACAACGATCATAAGTTAATAATGTTTGAACATAGGAAATTGTTAATATAGCTAAAAATGTAAATATGTTTTTTAGGTTTTTCAAAGCATTCACTGTAATAATATTTACCTTAAAATTTACATGTAAAAAACTTTTGGCTGTCTGTAAAGTCGGTTTACGGACGATAATTTTACGTGATAACGTCATAAGAAAACATTGATGAAAAATAGCAAACTTTTATGAATTTAATTTAATTATTATTACAAAGTAGGAGATAATTGAAAATGACATTTTTTTTCCCATAAATTAACATTATCTACTTAGACGCATCGGCCGATGGAGTGAAAGAGAGATAGATGCGTCACAAACCGAACGCTTAGGCCGATCATGCCTCTCTATCGCTTGTTCCGCGCTCTCGCTTGCACACTCGGCTCAGGCGGAACGTGACAATGAGTCATGCTTTTTCGTGTGTGCAGCCGGCGTTCATCGATTTATTAGACGTTATCACGTCAACATTAATTGTCAGTGCAGCAAATCGTTACGCGTCGTGCGGACTGTTCAATATTCCACACAGTTTTCGCTTTATACGGGATAGTTCGCAAACTGCACAAGAACCTGTACAGTTTTCTGTCCTTGTTAAAGTGCGCTTAAGTTTTATGACAGAAAAGTTATGACACTGAGGGATCGTCCCACCTCCACCCGCGACTGTTATAGAGTCCTTGGGGACTCTCTGTCAGTCACGCTATTTTATGCAGGACTTTAAATTCTTGCGTTGCAAATGCATAAGCAAATTGCAGGGCCAAAGTTTCCAAGTGAAGTTAAGTCAAGAGGGCGACAGCATCGATCAAGTCAAAAGAAAATCATGATGCCGCCACCCTCACGATCCCTCAGTGTCTCCATATCGAAATTATCTTTTTTTTTTTTCTTTATTAATGCAAACATACAAAACAAGAATACAAATTAATACAGTCAACAAAATATGCCGTAAAAGCTCAAAACAATACAAAAGAACATAAGAAAAAAAGGTGTATAAAAGGACATGGTTGAAAAACATCGAGTACAAGTCACCCAAGGAAAGGATTCCGACAGCGGAGACAAAGAAAAGTTATGACAGTAAGAAATAAATGATTTCTCTGAAAACCGTGGTTCAAAATCTAACTGTTACGTATTTGAAATTAGTCTCCGTAACATTTTTACTCCGTCATTTAATACAGTATTCAATATTTTTTTTTATTATCAGAAAATTCCTTTTGTCGTTATGAATCGTTTACCTGTTAATTCTCCTAAACGTTTCGCATTCGACTAGATATGCTTAGAACCCTGAATAAATGATGGTATAGTGTGTCTTGTGTAATTAGCGCATCTCAGCTGTTATGTTCTGGTTATCATGTCGGTCAGAATCTTGTCAGATTAGCCAGCCACACACGATCAGTCAGAACTGACAGACGTAACTGCACAAGTATAACTGCACGGTGCGCGGCGGCCTCTGCAGCGGGCTGATGTTAAAACATTAGTGTAACAAAATGCGGAAGAAGTTGACTCACTCGTTTCTGCGCAAGTATGCCCGTCAGTTTTGCCTGAGCGTTATTTATTTATTTATCTAACCACCTCAACAGGCCAGGAGGCCCGATAACGGGGGGAACAACATCACAAACACCCAGGCTTGAGAAAAATCACTTTCAATTTTTGTGTTTCCTCCGGGAATCGAACCCGGAACTTCCGTATCGTGAGTCCAGCGTCTAAGCCATTACGCTACGGAGGCCGCAGGAGTTCTTGAAAAAATTTTGAAAAAAAAACACCCAGGCTTGAGAAAAATCACTTTCGATTTTTGTGTTTCCACCGGGAATCGAACCCGGAACTTCCGTATCGTGAGTCCAGCGTCTTAGCCATACCGCTACGGAGGCCGCACGAGTTCTTGAAAAATTTTGGAAAAAAAAACGCGCCACAAACGCGTCATAAACGCGAGATATTTTTCCATCACAATCGCTCGGCAGAACTCTTTGTCTCCGTATTCTCTCTATTATTTTATCTTCTCTCTCTCTTCTCATTGCGTCTCGCGCGGAGTGAAAGTGGAATTCCCGGTAGCTGGTTTCTTACTGCCCGTTAGCGGAACCAGTTTCGGCACTACCCCCACCCCCCACTAAACCCCACTTGTGCCGGTCTGAGAGTCACAGTCGAAGAATGAATCTAAGCCGAGTGGCTGTCAAACAAAAACCAAGATATAAGTTTAGCTAGGTTTTTATCACTATAGTCTGTAAAACATGGGTTGATTTGAATGACAGCCGACAAACTGTATGATTTATTTTATTTTTTAATTATTTTAAAGCAACATTCAACACATCAAAGTATCCACAAGATTTGCAACTTCTTAAATTTTCGTATTAGTTTATTCATTTTTTGTTCCCAGTACGTAAAACGAATAATTATTCGATTGTTTTTCCTATCCGGTTAACCGTTTCGGAGGTTTAGTGTGACGTAATTTATTTCACAAGACCCGAGTCTACGCTGGACCGAACTGACAATAGAATCAGCTTAACTCTTCCGTGGCGGTGCTAAAAAAACCATGTACATCACATTCACTTTACTTTGTCTTTAAGTGTAAAATAATCCGTTATTAACAAATGAAAAAACATATCGCACCATAAATACTATAGGTACTGCACAAGTCCTATGTAATTTGTTGAAAATGAACTTAGAACACTACGTCACACCGACTGCCACATTTCTGTTTAATAAACATATTTCTATCTCTGTCCTATCTCGAGATATATTAATTTTTTTAAATTCCAGTTTCAAGAAAAATTCGAACCGAAATCAAAATCACGTTTTTCGGTTTCATAATAGTTTACTTTTTTGAGTTAGTGCGGGTCAGTATTCACGGTGCGATGTCATTTGGAGCTTTCTGCCCTGCGATTCTACTAAGGTTTAAGACATTTTAGCGATTCCCTTAACTGTCTGTCAAAAATCGGAATCGGATTTTTGGCGTCAAAGTAGAGTAGAATCTTGGTAGAATCTCTCAAGGTCTATGCATTCCACAAGACATAAAAGATCAACATTTTTGGAGAAGAAAATTCGTCGAATAAGTAAGGTTAGAGATAAACGATTTGACAGTTCGGCGGGAAATGGGCGTCTAGTGAGTTAACGAATCGCAGGCTGTAGCTAGTCACGTAACTTCGACGGTTAAAACGTGCTAATCACGTGCTAACGCTAACGATTTGAGCGCAGGCTCAATGCCGGTAGCATTGACGATCTGAGCCGAGGCATCTTCGCCATAATCGCGGCCGTACGTCAAACGTCAAATCACGCGTTCGGATTTTTTTTATGCCGACTGCTTTTCTCAATATGCCGAAAACCGGCTTTAAAGATTGTATGTGCAGATATATTAAAGGGTTAATCCATTTGTCCATGGGTAAGAAATCGTTATCACGTCGCTTATTAGTGATCTGTGATCGAGCAACTGGTAGTTTCATCTTAAGGGTTAATAGGTGTCTATTTATTTTCATCTTTCTCTTTCTACAGGTTCCATTTTCCATTGTAGCGCGAGGCGTCGAGTTACTAGAGTGTAACAGATTTAGGAAGGAGCTTGACCTAGCTGCTAGTGTCTGAACTTAGCGTAAAAATCACCATTGTTACTGCGCCATGCGCCACTCTAGTAACGGATAAGTGCACTATTAAATAAAAATATTCATTCTGTAGATATGCGTAACAAAAAATGTTAATTAAAAACACAACACACGGATTAATTCCATCACAATAATATTATGTAAATCAACTGAAAGGCCCGCTATTCAGAAATATTATATTTTTCGGAAATTTAAAACAGGAGTTTCAAGAAGCCAACGATTTAAATATACATATATGGCGTGAGAAAACTCGTAGTACAACCCGAAAACTGGTGAATCTACATCGTATTTGGAGACGATTGTGTAATATGACTTTAATCTGAGAATTTTTATTTTTTTTATTTCTCACAAAAGTTTTCATAAGTATGGCAGGTTAAGTAAAATTGCTCAAATTCTTATTTAAACGCGTTTTTTAATTTAGTTTTCTTTATGGTTTGTATTTATTTGACTAAATACATGATATTTGATAACAATTTGGAAAAAAAAAAAAAACAACTTCGCACTCAATTTTCTCGAAAACTAAAGGTCAATCCAAAAAAAAAAAATTCTATAAAATCGATTTCAAATATTATGTAGAATCACTGGTTTCCCGCTTGTACATCGAGTTTTGTTACACCCTGTACTGATAAAAAAAGTATTAAAATAGATCTAATCAATCACGGTTTCAGATTTTTTTTTTAAACTAAGAAGTTATGAAACTCAGAAGTTGTTTAGTGCTACCTAATTCCGTAATATTATTATCATGGACATTTAAGTTTCGTTCACGCGATGTAGATGTCTCTAAACATATCTTATAAAATCCTTGAAGTCCCAAAATCTTAAAATTCGACGAATTAAATGAAATTCGAAATTAACCCAAAAGTTTTGCAACTAATACTAAGAAATTGATTCTAATAATTCATAGTGTGGTCTGGTGGTATATTCGAGGTCTTCGGATTAGAATCTCTAGGTTCGAATCCCACTTCTGCACAACTTGTTTCCTGATTTCTGGCACAGTTTTTTTCCGACCAATATTGAAATATTTGACTTTATCATAAAATTTTTTTTTTTTTTTTTTTATTGAAAATAAACGTCAACAGAAACTTGTGCAAAAATCCTTTTAATCTTGCGCCCACTTCTCTTGAGTTGACACTGACCGATTATTTTTGTCATAATAATATAATCTGTGAAATGCGTGGGAGTCTTCGAGGTCTATGGTCCTTGTAATGTTTGTGGTTTAGCCTTTTATCCGGCAACAACTTACTGCAGACTAGTGGGTGAACCTGTCCACTGTCCATGTTACAAGGACAGGAATAATGTACCTAGTTTCACGGACATGGACCAGTTAGTTATACATATACATGGTGTAACAAAACTCGATGTACAAGCGGGAAACCAGTGAATCTACATCATGTTTGGAGTCGATTTTGTAGAATTATTTTTTTTTATTTGACCCTTAGTTTTCGAGAAAATTGAGTATGAAGTTGATTTTTTTTTCCTTTTTTTGCAAATTGTTATGAAATATCATGTATTTAGTCAAATTAATACTATCCATTAAGAAAACAAAATTAAAAAGCGCATTTTAATAAGAATTTGAGCAATTTTTACTTAAACTGCCATACTTGTGAAAACTTTTGTGGGAGAAAAAAATGTTTTTTTCAAGCACAGATTAACAAGTCATATTACACAATCGTCTCCAAATACGATGTAGATTCACCAGTTTTCGAGTTGTACATTGAGTTTTGTTACACCCTGTATACATGGTGTAACAAGACTCGATGTACAAGCGGGAAACCAGTGAATCTACATCATATTTATAGTCTATTTTGTAGAGTTTTATTTTTTTTATTTGACCCATAGTTTTCGAGAAAATTGAGTACGAAGTTGATTTTTTTTTTAGAATAATTTTTGCAAATTGTTATCAAATATCATTAATTTAGTCAAATTAACGGTATCCATAAATAAAACAAACAAAAAACGGATTTTAATAAGAATTTGTGCAATTTTACTTAATCTGAGGTAGGTAGGTACTAATGAAAGCTTTTATGAAAAGAGCAAAAAAAATCTAGCTTAGATTAAAAAGTCATGTTACATATTCGACTCCAAATATGGTGTAGATTCATCAGTTTTCGGGTTGTACTACGAGTTTCGTTACTCCATGTATAATATATATTTTTAATGCGGACGGGACAAAAAACTGCACAGTTTCTCGTTCAGAAAACTGTGCAGTTTCTTGTTCACAAAACTGTGCAGTCTGTCAAAAGACACGCTTAATATGTTTATTTTTTAAGCGCGATTGTAAGTTATTATCTTATAATATGCTCATAGGAAATTGTATAAATAGGTTACGTTTTTAAAAGCATACAATATACCAATATCTACTTAAACGTTTACATTTAAAAAAACATTAACTGTCATGTCAGCCAAACGTCGCGTCGGCCATACAGTTTTCGTTTTCAAACTGCACACGAAATTGTACAGTTTACTGTCCCGTATAAAGCTATCATAAATTATTGTCTTCCCAAGTAACAATTTTAGTTCTAAAAAGGTCGTAATTTGGTTCTAGAACCTAATTATAACCCTTTTATAACCAAATTGTTACTTGATCAACTATTTTTCATATTTTGGTATACGTCACGGATTTCCCATCAGGAATAGTTTGAATAAAAGTGCGTAGAAAGGGTATGTCCGCCTCGTAGCATAGTGGTAACGCATTTGGCTACCGTGCATGAGGTCGCGGGTTCGATTCCCGTAGGGGGTCAACATGAAATATTTATTTACATGTGATTTTCATATTAATGTTTCATGTGTGATACCTTGGACTGGTTCTGAAGCGTAAGACTGATCATCCTACCTTCGTGTAATAAAAATGATCAATATACACTGCACTTGGTGTACCGATGCAGTGCCCTATGCATTGGGTGCGGATAAGGGAAAGTAGTAGTAGTAGTACAAAGAGTATGAATATTTGAGATTGAAAGGGCATAAGCGCCACACATTTGGCTTGTAACCTATAAGCGTGGGATAATGTATTATTATTGCGAAGTGATAGCTGCTCGTAACAAATAAATTATGTAATTTAATATGGTTGGTTTAGTATCACCAGCGACATCTTGTGTACTAACTGGTATGCCTATGCTCTGTCTGCCCACTTTTTTTACAGATTTGGGAAACAGATATGTACATAAATCACAATTTATTATACGATTTTAAAAACATAACCTACATAATGAAAATACCTACTCATTTTACTCAATATTTCCCAAGAGTTTTACTCTTTTAGAAACTAAAATAATTCACGGAGTAAGAAAGCTCTTAGTACAAACCGAATATACAAGTTGAATATTTAATATGACTTTTGAATCAGAGCTTACAAAAATACTTTTTTCTCGTAAAACTCAAATATAAAAGTACCTAGGTATGTGTTTACGGGATTACGAATAAATAAGTCGATAATTTTGTTTTCTCAGTGCAATGCAACTCGGTTTCACCAACTCCGTTTAACGATTTAGTAATTACACGTTTTCCTCGCGAGATGTCACCTTCGTCCGATTGAACTTTCCAATTAACCCCACGCTTTGATCCTAATTGGTCCAAATATTCAGTCCATTTCAGAGGTGCTCAATATATTCACGTCCTAATCTCTATTTTATAAACAACGTGAAATATTTATTCACATTTGATATTCCAACGTGGGTTGTGAAACCTCTCAATGACACAATGTTTGATTCCAGACAATGGATCTTCCAGGAAGATTAATTTGTAACAGTATTTATGGCAAGTCTAGGTACAATATGGTGTTAATTTATTATTATTATTTATTTATTACATTTCATTGATTGTAACTAACGCCAATTATTCCGACTTTTCACAAAGCCATTTCTTAATTTTGTCGTAATGCATTCCTCTCTGGGAAACTCCGTACCGAGAATAGCATTTTAAACACACGAATGTTTTTTTTCATTTTGACTATTTTCATTGGCAGGTTTATTACCTAGAGTGGCAATTTTTTCCAACCAACTAATAACTATTTCTTACACTTCTATCTAGGCATCACCTTATTTTTTCTAGTAGTAAAACTATGTATGATAGGTGCACTAATGTTGAAATTAGAGCAGAATGCAAGGCTGAGATAAGCATTATCGACAACATTAAGAAAGGTCTTTTACGTTGGTTCGGTCATGTAGAGCGAATGGATGATGAAAGAACGGCTAAAAAAATATATAATGCGACTGTGCCTGGATGCAGAAGTCGAGGAAGGCCGAGAAAGACATGGCATGATCAAGTACAAGTGCTTGAAAGTGGACATGTGAGAAGTCGGAATAATCGACGTGCGTGCATGAGAAGATGTATGAATGTGGAGGAAGCAAGAGAAGTATGCCAGGACACAGTGGGGTGTGGCGTTCTATCCTCTCTGCCTACTCCTTCGGGGAAATGGCGTGATGGTTAGTTAGTTAGTTTTTTGAATGAATTCGCAGTACCAAATGTGTTTTCCTTTGAGCAAAGTATTTAACAAACCCTGGCATGTTCTGTAGTGTCTCGTGTGAAATTATTCTCTAGTTTTGTAAATCTTTCTGTGGTAGATTGAGTCTCCTTTGCATCTTCACTGACCAGTCCACGGCTAAAACTCCTAATTAGTGTTTTGTAATCGAAATTCGTGGTGTTCTTATCACAAGCCAATTACTTGATTAATAATCTACTCCGGAAATGCTCTTTTTTCGTTATTCCTGTTGGATTCTGACATAATTTAACCCAGTAGTTAGTTAGTGTCGAAGTGTAAAGGTAACCGTGCGAGGATCATTTCAAGTAATAATACGGAATTCGGTTAAAAACGGTTTGCGGGTGTTACGAATACTGCGCTCATATATTTATATGAAAATAAGGCAGCGATTTTAAAATGTTACGTTTTTGCATTCAGCGTCTTTATTTACTCATAAATTGAAATATTTATCCAAATCTGTATGATTTATAATGTTGTTCATCAACTTTTATATGCTTGAATAAAATGCGTTTTAAGTATTTTCAATATTTCTGTTTATGAGAGAACAAAGATGCAAATGCTCATATCAAGATGTGATATTTTTGCAAATAGGTGCCTTTTTGCTTACGAGGGCAGAATAACTTAAATGATAAGTTAACAGGATCCATTCAAATCCGAATGATGCTTAACAATATCCTGTTAGTTTATTCATAACGCAATCTGCAATCCCATTTTTATACTTATTTTCTCTCAGTGTGTGCTGTGCGTAATATTAAATTATGAGGAAGTAAATAATTTAAAGGGTAAGATGCCCAAGCTGATGAGCTACGGGAAAAACGGCGATTCATCAAAATATTCATCTTTCTGCAACGACCTTTCTTCCACCAATACGGCGTCCGCTGAGGACTTGGTGCGGCCAACGGTCTTCACGCAAATATCTCTTAGCAAAGAAAATAATAGAAAGCCTCCGGAGAAGCGTAGAGACATGCTGCGTCTCTGTTGCCCTTGCTGCGGACCGGTCAGGAGTGAAGAGGACGCGGATGCCGGGTTCGTGCTGGTGAAGGACGCCCCGAAGGAAGGGTGTAAATACCCCCTCCGGGCCGCAGACAAGGCAGTCAGCACGGCGAAGTTCGTGAGTGAGGTGCTGAGCAGCCGAGACGTGTTTCTGCACAAACTGGAGCACGACACCACCCTCACACGAAGGGCCAAGACCAACCCTGAAATCAGGGTCTGTTACACCCCAGACGGTGGGTGCCAATCAAACTAAACTTGGGCTGAAAGTCATAGTCGTTAAGTCAATCCAGTTCGTCCCAATACAGAATATTATGCCGGTGTAATTTGGTATCCGTATTATCAGAATCGTATTTACCATTTAGAGTCCATCCAGCGTCGTTTTCTGAAAATAGTCGCATAATGAGGGACTCCACTGTTTTCTAAAGTATTTTTTTTCTATAAACTTACTATTTAACTAAACCAAAAAAAATTATTTAATATCTTCATCAATAACTTATAAAAAAATATATTTAAAAAATATAAATATCTTTTTTTATAAGTTATTGATGAAGATACGATTTTTAAAGTTGCACATTTCAAATACCGCGCTAAATACCAACTATGTACTAACAGCGTCATTTTTGCAGGAGTGACGTCATAAAAACAGGTTGTTTAAGGCCATGGTATTTCTCCAGCCAGTAACAAAACTGTCAAAAATCTATGCAAACTGACGCGGGAAGCACAGATAAAATATACCGTCGACTCAACTGTCATATACTGTTAACTGCTGTTCTAGGTAGACTGAATGGCGGCCATCTTTTTTGCAATAGAAGCTTGTATGTAGATTGTATTCCATATTAAAATGCCATGGAACGCGGCTACGGGGTTTAAAAACGGAAACCGGAAACACTACACTTAGATACAAGGAGTGACGTCATTGTTTAAGATTTTGAAATGAATGCTATTTTCAACATTTTTTATTAATTTTTGCGTGCGTTTTTGGGATATTTCATCCCACTTCAAAATTTTTAAACATTCGCGTCTACACGAAAGCATTTTTAAAATTCAATTCCGGGTAGCAGTGGATTTCCTCATTACCCTAGTTTGAAAGTGAAGCCTATTCGTATAATCGATTACAAATGTTTTCATTGGAGAATTATAAATTACGCTTTTCTGATTTATCATACTTACGCCGAGCATTATTTATGTAACCGAAATCGAATTTCGTCTTATTCTCCAGTTTCAGTAGAAACTTCTTAATAGCTGCAACTGGCGGAACCTTCCAACAAAAATTTCAATCAAGTGACATTCCATACTTCGTGTCTGAGGTGTCTAGTTACTCACTACGCCATCAATAGGCATCTACGTCATCACTAGACATCTACGTCACACGTTTCGTGTATTGGCCTAAGCGCTGTAGTCTTTAAATTGTTGAATTTGATAATAAGTGGCGTATATTTTTAGAAAATTTGCATGGAAACACCCCTTCTATATTCTATTCACAGAGTCGAGAACAGTTGCTCGATCACAGATCAGTACCGACTCGGTAATAAGCGACGTGATAACGATTTCTTACCCATGGATGTTTTAACGTTTTCGCGATCACAGTGGAACACGCGTTAAAAGTTATCGATCGGGATTATTAAACGATCGCATACTAGTCGCGAGCCATTTCCCGAGATATATCTTATTCGCACAAATCTTCATTCAATCTTTTTATTTATAATTTAGCGGTTTTCGGCAAGCCAAATATTGAGAAAAGCAGTCGACAGTTCTGATCGCATAAATCGAAAAAATCCGACATAGCGCGATGGGTTGGATTCTTTTGACGTAAATGATTATTTTATCTTTTCATTAACATATAACAGGCCGTGATATAAATGCTCCGTGGTTGAGGAAATGAAATTCGGCTACGCATTTAAATTTGCAAAAAAATGAGCGTCAATTTTCGCTTATATCTCAGACACCAATCGTCGATTTTTTTTTTAATTTCATAAACAAGGCAATTCCGCGTCGGGGGGTCGTAATGGGTGATCGTTAGCGTGACACTACGGTATGTGAACGTGAGTCATTCTGGGATCGCTCAAATCGTTAGCGTTAGCAGTGAATTAGCAGACTTTTAACTACGTCGATAGTTATCTGTGCTTGAGCTACAGTAGACATACGGGGATCACGTGCAAATTGCGTTAGGGTAGGATTCTTAGTTATCGACATCATTTTACTTTTATTTAAATGATTATTTTATCTTTTCATTAAGATAATAACAGCAAATTAACATTTAAATGTACATTGTGAATTACTTTAAATGGATTGTATTTCTCCGCAGCGTTGAGGAAATGAAATCGGTGACGTCACAAAACGCAATTAAATTTGCAAAAAAATTGAGCGTCCATAATTTTTCTGCTTTATCTCTGATATTTAGACACCAATTCTAAAAAAATCATGCTTACTAAAAAGATTTTTTTTTTGCAAACCAGTGTTTTGATGTACAAAGATCCGCGGTCGGGTGCGGGATCCGAATGGGTGCGCTTACCGTGAACTAAACGTATGTCACGTGCATATCACGCGTCTGGGATATTATGACTGGTGTTCTCGAGTGGATAAACAGACTTTAGTAAATTCTTGTTCGAAAGGCGGAACCAAAGTAAATAAGTATTACATTAAAATAGTTTTTGGAAGATTGTTGGTGGTTGCCTCACCGCTCCCTAGAACAAATTAATTAATTTGATAGTGCACAGGAAATTCTATGCCCATGAAATATTGGATTCATTTGTGTTCGAATTTTCAAAAATTAGCATCTCCGCAGCGGTGCTAAAATATCCTCTTCACTTCGTTCAATTTTCTTAGTACACAATAATCAGCCACAAAAGATGAAACAACATTTTCTACATAAATTCGTTAATACAAAGATGGAGGTTGGCGCTAGAGCAAAGCGCTGTTACGTTACTGTTCCCCCAGATGATCTTTTTTACCAATAGATCATAGGTTCCCAAAGTGGGCCTGAGGGGGCCATCTCTCGCTCTGGGGGAGTAGGGGAGCCCTGGGAAGCAATCAAGGGGCCATGAGTTGCTCAAATGTATGACCTTATAGATTTTTTATTTTTATTTTTATTATTATTTTTTTATTATTACATAGGGAAAAAAAATAAATTAAAAAATTCTTTTTCATTTTCAATCTAATGCTCCCTAGGAGTTTTTAACAATAAACTCATTAAGGGACAAATAAAAAACACATATTCATTTATTCTAATACGCACTGACATCACTTAGATCACAAAATAAACACAATATATACAAAAACAGAACCAATCCAATGAAAACATAAAACCCAAAGAAACAATAAAGTGAAATTATAACAGTAACAGCAAAACCATAATATTATATCGACGCAAGTAGAAAAGGTATCATTCAAAATACTTATTAAAATATAATTTTTCAAATCAGAGGTCCTGTTTCGATAGTTAGATACAGGGATCTTAAACATGTCAGGTAACAAATTAAATTCGGAAAATGCTATGTATTTTAGGGGATCTTGTACCGAAATTTGGTTGTATTTGCTGGATCTAAATGTATTTTGTTGCGTGAACGGGTGTTGTGCTGATGAATGTCTCTATTAAAAGTGGTCTCGATGTTTGTGTGCATTGAGTCAAAAATTGTATGTAATAAAATCTGTTATTTTAAAAATCTGTTATTGCAGGATACGTATAATAAATATAATCTATGATTTCATGAATCGACCGCTATGGGCCTATGATGGTTGGTCTACACTGTCGTTACAGCGTTCGCGTATCTTATTTATGACACTATAATTAAATGTATAAAAAATAAGTACCTACACTAACATTTTTCTGTTTTAATTTCATTTAAAAAAGGCAAATTTCCAGGGGGGCCTTGTGTAATTTTGTGTCTGAAAGGGGGGCCACGGGTCAAATGAGTTTGGGAACCTATGCCATAGATCAACCATAATGCCCATAATGTTATGTTACGCGATTATTCTTACGTCCGTAAGTATGACGCTAGCCTCAGTGCCACTCTTTACAATGAAATAATTAAGGATTTATTTTTTTTGCAGATGACAGCTGTTCCGCGATCTGGGGTTCCCCCCCCGCCCAGCCGCCCCTCCCCCTGGAACCAGAGGATGATATTGACAGGTTGGTCGCCATGCACACGAGGAGTGGCCTCCAGGTAACGAATCATACATTTATTTCATTTATCTTTACCACAAACTGCTGCAGAATGGGATTTTTCACAAATTAATACTGAATACGTTACTTTTGCACAAATTCCTTTCCGCCAAATTAGTTAAAAGTTAAGTTTTCAATTGTATTAACTTCTGTGTAATAAATGTGCACTAAAACTCTAAGTACTCTTCCATTCCTATCTGTGCACCCAACACCCACCAAACATTGGATGTCCTAGTCCTCCCCTTCTTTAAAGCTATGCCCCCAAAACTGGGTATAAAACATAACTTTGTACTTAATGAGTGATATTTTTTCAGACTCGGTCAGAATCGATGGCCAGCGTGTATTCAGGAGCGGGTGACGGTAACTACGGTTCGGTCACAGTGAAGGGACAGGTTGAATTCGGTCTCCTGTACAACTACAAGGTTGGAGCTCTGGAGATCAACGTCAAGAGGTGTCGAGACCTCGCACCAGTGGACACCAAGAGGAATAGATCGGACCCCTATGTGAAGGTAGATAGGCAGAGAAGTGCTTTATTGGTCACAATATTGCACTAATTTAAAAAAAAAAAATTTTATTTAATTTATTTGTTCTTAAAATAGTACATTCCTAATTTTTTATGTATGCTCTAATATAAACACTTATTATTTTGTATAAATAGCAAAACCTTAAACATAATTATTTAATATTAATTGAGATATATTTTCTTAATCTAGACTTAAATAAAGACACTTTTTTTCTTTTTTTTCTCTTCTGGAATTTCTTCATACATTTTCACTGCTTGGTGCATCAAAGAATTTTGTGACTTAGCTTTTTTACGAAACGGTAGCCTCAGTCTATTTCTATTTCGAGTTTCATGGCCATGTTGATTTTGATTAATATATAACTAATTATTTTCTCCAGTAATTGTAACTGCCGCATTGATAACACTGAGAATCGATCCCACCTCCACCCGCGACTGTTATAGAGTCCTTGGGGACTCTCTGTCAGTCACGCTATTTTATGCAGGACTTTAAATTCTTGCTGTTGCAAATGCAAGCAAATTGCGGGGCCAAAGTTTCCAAGTGAAGTTAAGTCAAGAGGGCGACAGCATCGATCAAGTCAAAAGAAAATCATGATGCCGCCACCCTTACGATCCCTCAGTGTTTCCATATCGAAATACTCTGAAAGCTGTCTAGAGATCAGATGTTTATTTTATTAACAAAATACAACCTTTTTAAGAGCATACCACACCACGTGACTCGCGGCCGCTTTCCCATACAAACGTATTCCTCGATTTTCTCCCACTTTTATTTTTTAGCATTCACAGAAAATTTTAGGTGAACTGTCAATGGGGTAATTGTCATATTCTTATTTGTCATATAGACACGCAATCTTATGATATTTGCACGTATTTCAATTTGTAAATACAATTTTTTTAGACAACAATAATGGTGTCTTTCAGTATTTTCATTTATCAAATTTTAATTTATACTGAGGTCAATAAACTTTTTGTTTCTTTAAATCACTGTAAATATATGTATGAAAATGTAATGTATGTATTTTCTTTTTCGTTTTTGTATGTAATTTTGGCATGTACCTATCTACCTACTGTGTAACTTTCAATTTTTTTAAATGTAAAAGCCCTACGGGCGTTGAAACAATAAAAATAAAAATAGAAATAAAATAAAATTTTCAATAAACCCTAAGCGACTTCTGCTTGAAAATAGGACGGATAATTTAGATGTTTGACGTTTGGTTTCCAGGTATACCTCCTTCCTGATAAGTCCAAAACTGGCAAACGGAAGACCAAGGTCCGGAAGCACACGCTGCAACCCGTGTTCGAGGAGTGCCTGCGCTTCCTGCAGCCGCTAAGCGCGCTGCCCGGGCGCGCGCTGTGGCTGTCGGTGTGGCACGCCGACATGTTCGGCCGCAACCACTTCCTCGGGGAGGTGGTGCTGCCGCTGCAGGACAAGGTCTTCGACGACCCTACCCCCAAGTGGTATAACCTGCAGGAGAGGGTAAGTCAAATAGGAAGACAGATAGTAAAAAAACTTGCTGAATATTTCTATACAGGTCCAAAATCCATATACAAGATAGATACAAGCGTTTATCGTAGATTTTCTATGGATTTTGGACCTGTGTCTACATGTCGATATTTCCATGCTCCCAGCCCAGCAATTAGCGGACTATGATGACTAAGGGGAGTGCTGCCACGTGGACCGCGGCTGTTTCACTATACAAAGATTTTTGCATCACTCTTTTTAAAAACAATTTTTAACCACCTCAACAGGTCAGGAGGCTCAATTACTGAGGAGAACAACACCTCAAATACCCAGGCTTGAGAAAAATCACTTTTTATTTTTGTGTTCTCACCGGGATTCGAACCCGGAACCTCCGTATCGTGAGTCCAGCGACTTAGCCATTATGCTATGGAGGCCGCCATTTTACCTTATTTTTTAAATATTTTTTTTTTGTTAAAGTAGACAAATATATTTTTTTAAATAATACGATACAAACACGCTTTTGGTTGATATCTAAATCGGATTCGTTAATTTCGAGGTAACAGCCTCAAGCAGGAGAAAACCTGAGCAAAAGAGTTGTAGATAAGTGAAACAACTTGACTCAGGAACTGGTCTCGACCACAAATAGGCTAAATATAATTTGTAATAATGAAGTGCTAACTGACGGAATAGGTTGAGTTTGTTTAGCCTCCAGGGCCTCATAATATGACGATGATGATGTTTCTAAGTTATTTTATTTTGTCAATTTTAGACGGAACAGTTTGAGGAGCAACAAGGAAATAAAGGCGACATGATAGTCGGCTTGAAGTTCGAGGTTCCAGAGCAAGGAAGTAGCCTGAACATGCGAACCAAGGGAACTCTGCATGTTCTAGTCAAGGAAGCCAAGAACCTTAGCGCAACTAAACCTAATGGACTCTGTGATGTTTTCTGTAAGAGGTAAGCCAACACTCGTCCATTCACCCTGAAACACACACACACACTCAACCATCCCTACACTTACAAAAGACACTTAATTGGTTTAATTTTTATTATTATTATTTACTTTAGGTAGAAGAAACGCGCCAAAAAACAAGTGAAAACTTGTTTGGCGCGATCTAGATTTAAGTTTATTATGTTACACTTAAAAAAAAAATATTAGAAAAATATAAATTTCTTTATTATGCCATATTGTAACTGTATGTGTCCAAAACCAATACCTGTTACCAGATACAAAACTTGTACGGTGTATTACAGCTACCTGTTACTAGATACAATACTTGTAAGGTGTATTACAGCTACCTATTACTAGATACAATACTTGTACGGTGTATTACAGTTACCTGTTACCAGGTACAATACTTGTACGGTGTATTACAGTTACCTGCTACCAGATACAATACTTGTACGGTGTATTACAGCTACCTGTTACCGGAGAGAGGCCGCGGAGTGAAGCAGAAGACGGGCGTGTCTCGGCGAACCCTCAGCCCCCGCTGGGAACACTGCTTCACATACCGCGGTCTCACGCTGCAGGACTTGGCGCAGAGAGCCCTGGAACTTTCCGTCTGGGATCGGGACCTCATCAGCTCCAACGATTTCATGGGAGGTGTCAGATTCTCCCTTGGAACTGGTATGTACCAACATTTTGATTATGTGCAAATACTTGCACCCGAATTCCCATACTACCACTGCTACTTTCCCTCATCCGCACCCAATGGTGCATAGGGCCAAAGTATCACACATGAAATAGTGATATGAAAATCACATGTAAATAAATATTTTTTCACGATGATACCAATAATCCTTTTTTTCTCATAGGCGCCTTTTAGCAGTTGGTCATAGTAGTACACAAGTTTAAACAATTGAACTAAATCTCATGACTTAGATTGAAATCACAGTCGAGTAGGATGATGCATAATTTTGTAAAATTTTTCACATTTAAAAAATGACGTTTGACCCAGAGTAATCAGTGTGGTCGATACCCAAAATCTGTAATAGGTAGGAATTATTTCCAAAATATCAGTTAAATCAACATATTTGAGGAGAATATCATACGAGGCGTGTTTTTTAAGTAAGTACCGTTTTGCGATTCCGCCGCCGCATCGCTACGGTCGGCGTTCCGCGCATGCGCGCTGGTTACCTACATCTCTTGTCTACGCACTGACGCCATTACAGTCTGATTCTTCATTGTATACGTTGTTTACTGAGTGTTTAAGATGCCTCCGACAATCGTGAGTCCCGCCGATTGTGAAGTACGGGCTGTTATACGATTTCTTAGTGCTGAAGGCGTAAAACCGATCGATATTCATCGTGAGATCTGTGAAGTTTACGGACAAAACATTATGAGTGATGGAATGGTAAGGAAATGGGTGAGAGCATTTAAAGATGGCCGCACAAATGTGCATGATGAAGAACGGAGTGGGCGTCCTTCGGTCTTTAATGAAGATTTGGTGCAGAAAGTGGAAGAAAAGGTGAGAGAAAACAGACGCTTTACAATTTCATCAATGTGCGACTGGTTTCCTCAATATTCTCGTAGTGTTTTGTATCGCATTGTGACCGAGAACTTGAATTACCGGAAATTGTGTTCACGTTGGGTTCCAAAAATGTTGACGGATTTGCACAAAACCCAACGTTTAGGCAGTGCATTGACTTTCCTTGAGCAGTACCACAATGAAGGTGAAGATTTTTTAGACCAAATTGTTACTGGTGACGAAACATGGGTGGCCTATGTCACACCAGAATCAAAACAACAATCCATGGAATGGCGACATTCATCATCACCCAAAAGAGTGAAGTTTAAGCAAACAATTTCTGCCCGGAAAATCATGTGCACAGTTTTTTGGGACAAAAAAGGAGTATTGCTAGTGGAGTTTCTGCCTCGTAATGAGACAATCAATGCAGCGTCTTATTGTGAGACATTGAACAATCTGCGTCGTGCAATCCAGAACAAAAGACGTGGCAAGTTGAGTAAGGGTATAGTTTTGCTGCATGACAATGCCCGTCCACATGTGGCTAATCGGACCAAAGATCTCATCAAATCTTTTAAATGGGAAACTCTAGATCATCCTCCATACAGCCCTGATCTGGCGCCCAGCGACTACCATTTGTTCCTGCACTTGAAGAAACACCTGGGTGGTCAGCGTCTTCAAGACGATAACGAAGTCAAAACAGTTGTGATACAGTGGTTAACAAGTCAGGCGGCAGAATTTTATGAGGAGGGTATTCAAAAACTGGTGCCACGTTATGACAAGTGCCTCATATTCACGGAAATTATGTAGAAAAGTAGATTAAGGTACAGGCTTTCATGTAAAAATAAAATTATTGCGATATCTTTGCACGTCTTTTTTTAATTCCAAAACGGTACTTACTTACAAAACACGCCTCGTACTATGATATACCTACTTATGTCGAAAAAATAAATGATTTATTTGTTTATTTATTATTTATTACATCTCATCTGTTCTGGGTTTTCATTCATTTTTTAATGCATTCATCACTGGGAAACTCCGTGCCAACGAAAGCAAATATAAATTTTCCCAGTTTTTTGAAAATTGTTAAAAAAACATTTTTAGAAATTACACTTTAAGAATAATTATTACATTTTTTATTTTGTTTTTTGTAAATTCAATGACTGTCTTAAAATCAGTAGATGTATCAAATTGTAGAATTTACAACATTCTCATGTCTCTATGACTGTCAGTCAACCACAGATAAATGCATTTACCTACAAAAGTGTAGCCATTTTCACTTAATCTTAAGTAAATGATTGCCAAAAGGTTTTCAAGAATTCCATTTTCTCAAAGTGATCGAATCACTCAAAATATTTATTGATTTATATATTTATGGACAAATCCATTTATGTATAGGTCAAGAATGTGTCACCAATTAGCAGCTAATGGTCCCAGGTTCCTGAATCAATAACTGTTACTAAAATTATATTGTATCAAATTTTTATTCATGCTTTTGGTTTTCAGGAGCTCATATGGGTGTGCAAGTTCCCTGGATGGACAGTATTGGAAAGGAAGTTACTCTCTGGCAAACTATGATGCAACGTCCTAACTTCTGGGTGGAAGGTTCTGTACCTCTGAGGTCTTCTCTCAACAACTAACTTCATGACGCAACGTCTGGGAAGTAGGTTTTTCACCCCCTGATGTCTTCTCTCAACAAATTACTTTATGACACAACTTCTGGGAGGAAGGTTCTGTAACCCTGAGGTCTTCTCTCAACACCTAACTTCAAGACGCAACTTCTGAGAGGATGGTTCTGTACCCCTGTCAATAACTAATACCAATCACCACTGCAACTCTTTGGCAAATAACCATAAATAATGTTATTAACTAAACCTCACTTATAGAAGTTGCTAAACCCAATGAATCTGCATCAACATATCTGCAGTAATGGTCGGAGGTTACTAACCACCCAGTATATATGATCTTTATCTATTACACTCGCTGTTTCTAAGCTGTGATTAATATTTTCTCTTTCCATAAATGATTTAAAAGGAAATGTGACCTTGTTCTTACTGCGGAGAATTCTTCACTTAAAATTCCGCCCAAACGATTGTACAATCGAGTTTGATATCAGACTGATTAGGCAGAAATCTGTATATAATGTCAAAACTTTAATGTTTGTCCATCTAGCTACCAGTTGTATAGTAAGTGGAAAGGGATTATTAATGTTGATAGTGGAGCTACATACATAAAAAAAGGATTCAATTACTTTAGAAACAAGAAAGTACATGAGTCTGGTTCGAATGACCATAATGGTAAGTTGGACTGTAGTTGGTTGGTTCTTGTGGTGTTGATGATTAAAAATATTTCTTATTGGACTTTTAGTTTTATTTTCTATAGTTTTACAATATTATATTTGTGCCAACACGGCTAACTTTGCAAAGGCTTAAGTACTAGATCAAAGTTTGTGGAGAGAAGAGAGAAGAGAACAAAATTGACATGACAGCTGATTATATAGATTAATGCTCTGAAGTTAGTTACAAAGGAAATCTATGTACAGGCAACAGAGTTGCTAGTAATAAAAAAAGACCTTTTAGTAAAGGCTGCGTGAATTTAAGTACTTGACTAATAAATATTCCTAACAGCTATTGAAAATAAATATCTTTGTAATACGAGGTCCATCCGGAAAATAGCACCCGTTTGGGAATAAAATAAACTGCATGTTTACGTAATACATATACTAACAAATATTAATTTGTTATTTGTTAAGAATATATGTAGTAGTACTTCTGTTAAAATTTGTCTATGCTCTACTCTATGTAATGGCAACACCAATCGATGTTGGTAGGGCGGTTCTGACATTTTGCCGGCCACCATTTCATTCTCATTTCTTCCAATCGCTACCTGAGCGACATCATCTTTATTCAATACCTTCTCAAGAGAGCGCCACCTAGCCAGCACCATGTAGGAAATATCTCGCCAATGTGTAAACCGCATCTATCTTGGAATAAACTAGCTGTACAGCCAATGGAGTTTCCCATTCAGCCCGCTGCAGGCAATGACAATTTCATTGTGATTTTTTTTTTATTTTTTAAACTCTTATTTACAACTCCGCTGGGCAGGCTATGTTGCAAGGGTTACACCTAAGAGGCTCTTGATCTATAAACCAATAGATTAAGGTGGTTGGATTGTCTAGAGAAGAACACAGCATCCTTGGGCATTAGGAACTGGAAAGAAGTAGCCGGAAACAGAGGTGTGTGAAGATGTTTTTTGAAGGTGACCAGGACTCTCAACGGGTTGTAGCGCCGGAGATTGGATTGGAAGACTTTACAACAAGAAATGCTTAATTTTATTTATTTAATCTTCATGTACAATTACACAGCGTAAGTGAAAAAAGGCGAGCTTATTGCTTTGAATTAATTTTGGGCATTTCGAAGTTATTCAAACAAATTTTGACTATGGTTTCGATTGAAACTATGTACAACAGAAGCCGAAATTCAGTTTTAGTTTCAATTTAAACTGAAAATCTCATTTCAATTGTTCATTATTAGCGTATTGATCTATCGTTCATGAGGTCGCGGGTTTAATGCCCGACAGCGTCAAAATGAAATATTCATTTCAATGTGATTTTTCACATAGAAATATTTCCAAATGCTTGATACCTTGGACTGGCGCTGAAGCATAAGACTGATCATCTTGCCTTCATGTAACAAATGATCAAGATTAACTGCACTTGGTGTACCAATGCATTGCACTAAGATAAGGGAAAGGCGTGGTACGAGTAGTAATCAGTTTATTCATGTAAAAGGCTATACAAACATTTCATCAAACTCAAATGTGTATATTTTTTAAAGTAGGCACCTAGAACCTATAGTTTATCATTTGTTCCATATTAGACAGGGTGTAACAAAACTCGATGTACAAGCGGGAAACCGGTGCATCTACATAATATTTGGAGTCGATTTTGTGGAATATTTTTTTTTTTTTTGACCCTCAGAAGAAAATTGAGTAGGTACCTACGAAGTAAATTGAACCCCAAATAATAAAATCTTAAGCCGGCGTCTTAGCCATAGGGGCATGTGGCCCTTAGTATGCTGAAAGGCTTTTTTTATTAGATTAATTTTGAAGATGCTCAGCATTTTTTTATATTTCAGAAAGATCTGCTACATTTAAACGATAAAATTAATGATTCTTTTATTTGTTGCAATATAGCACATCTCTTATGTCAATAAAGAAAGTACTCAAGTCCAGGACAAAAAAACTGTGTATTTCTGTGAGAATGATGCGTATCCATATCTCATATCCAACATTCAACTCATATAAGGTGTGTCAGAGTGAAAATAAATAGAAGAATTATAGGAATTTTGGGAAGATGAACTTTAGAACTATTTTTCGGTATGTGCGAAAGTATCCACTGTTTTTCGGCATATATATTTGTAAACAAATATATTGAGCCATTTTTTGTTTCTGATTTGTAGATGCGAGATGCTAATCCATAAATAGCATATTCGACGTGATCTTCCGGAGGATTATGCGGGTTGAGTCCTATTAATGGAGCACCAGCATCACCCTGTAAATTAGGAAACATTATAATCTACTGTATTTTCTCCATCGTACGATTATCATAATCTATTATTACCTATTAAATTGTAATTGACATCTCAACAGAGACGAGAAGCTTGGAAGGGAATATGGATATCTAAGCACTTATGTACACACATTAAATAAATAAATAGATGTGGTGTATTGTCTTGGTGGAGCCGGAGGTAGACCTGTCCGAAGAGAAGTAGATGAAGAATGCATATATCGAGCCATAATCGGCAGAAGAAGGTTATTTTAAACATTTTTGTTCGTATTAAGCCGCATATTACACTGAAGCCTGCTATTTTGGGCCCCGCCCCATGGTTAGGTGCCATGATTCACAGTCATAGAGAACAGGTGTGATGCAGGCTTGTAAAGGGCATTTTGTTTAACCGAGACGTAAACTTCCGATCTCCAGACAGCTTTCATACTATTAAAGCAGCGCCCGCCACTCCAAGACGTACTCCCAGATCTTTCTGAAATCTGTCGTTTTCTGTACACGACAGAAATGTATAGATTTCAGAAAGATCCCAGGTATTTGTTTAAAGCTCTTGACCCTGTTGCGATGACTTGTCCTGACAAAGCCTAGGGGGGGATCTGGGCATCTTGACACCAAGTGGTTACATTTCATGACATGGTCTTACCAGAGTTATCCCTTTGAATAAACCCATGCACGTGGAGTGCCAGTTAAGCCTAGCAACAGTAACTTGGAAACCCCGTCTGAGTCGTCAATAAGGACGGCGTCATCAGCGTACTCCAGGGTCGCAGAGCTCAAAAGCTCCCAAAGAAGGGGGAAATGGAAATTCCCACTGTCTGGCGGAATTGACATCCTCAGAATAAAATCCATGAGTATTAGACACAGAAAAGGACACAACCCTGTCGCTCTCCGGTGGTGACCTCAAATCAATCTGTGACAACATCGTCAATTCTTATTCGGTATTCTCTATTAGAGTGAAAGGCTTTGATTACTCCGATCAGTTTCAAGGGCACCGCATATGCGTCTAGTATTTTCCAGAGATGTTGGTCCAAGCGGGCATTTTCACATTCCACGAAGCAGAGAGCCAAAGAAGAATAGAATTAGAATGTATACAAGTATAGTATATACATACCTACCACAATTAATTGTTCGTTTTCGATAATCCGTCGGCAGCTTACGTCATAGATACGAGACGTCGACCCGACATAGGAAGACACACGAAAACTGACGGCCGATCGCATAATTTGAACATTCGGAGGCATTTCATGCTCCATATAGGGAGCGAAAATGGATTGATGATGCTAATAATTGTTCAATATAAATAAAAAACTACTTTTTGGTGTCTGTAAAGTCGGTTTACGGACGATAATTTTACGTGATAACGACATAAGAAAACATTGATTATAAATTGACATACTTTTATGAAATGAAAATTGAATTTTTATTACTGAATTATCATTATTTATGTATAATACAAAGCAGGATTTAATTGAATTATTTTTTTTCCCATAATTTTTTTTTGTTTTTGTTTTTCCTTCTTGTGTGCTGCTGCTGTCTCCCTTCTACTCGGATGCATCGGCCGATGGAGCGGAAAGAGAGATAGATGCGTCACACAAACCGAACGCTTAGGCCGATCGTGCCCCTCTATCGCTTGTTCCGGGCTCTCGCTTGCACACTCGGCTTCAGGCGGCACGTGACAATGAGTCATGCTTTTTTTTCGTGTGTGCAGCCGGCGTTTCATCGATTATAGACGTTATCACGTCAAAAATTTTCCAACAGGGACCTAATCAAAGTCACGCGCCACCTACCAGAAAGGGCAGAACAACGTCTGTCAGGCGTCGGGCCAGTTATCTATATGATATGTGCCAGTTATCTACAAAATATGATTTACCTTGTAAAAAACTGGGATACTAAGAGTAGTATCACTACTTAAAGAACAAAGATTATCTGCCAGAGCGATTTCTTCTTTTCCAGCCATCCCAAGGCACTCAGTCTGCAGTTTCATTTCCACTTTAGGAAGAATTGCTGAGAACGAAGGTGTCTCATATTGGACATTTGCATCCTGCCAACATAAACATCTGTATTTGAGCTAGTTGCATATATTTTTTTGTACAATGGTGTACCTACCTCAGTGGCTCAAAATTAACAAATTGAAATTAAACAATAAGAAAACCAAGTATATTAATAGTACAAAGCAAAACAGAAGTTATAACAATAATCGACCCGACACTATAATAGTGAATAATAGTGTCAACCAATGTTTACATTTTAAATTGATGTAGGTATAAACTAAAATTTCATCAAAATAACAACATGGTGTCATAAAATATCAAAATATCAATCCAGCCTCAAATTAGAAGACTTGTTGATAAACTCTTGTAAAATTATTTTGAATACAATGGTACAAACAATATCCACAACGGTGGAACCACATTTATTTAACTGATTTATCAGCTCACAATTTTTTTCAATTCTAGAAAACTTAAACAAATTTACCGTAGTTCAAAATTAATCCTCAAGAATTACTTACCAGCTAATAAATTTTGTTCTGTACTTACTTTTGTAGGAAAGTTGAAGTGAAATGAAGCAACTGCATACATTTTCGAATTCATTGCCGGTGAAGATTTAGGAAGTCTTGCTAAGTTAACTTTGGCGGTTCTCATAAAAGTCACATCCACCTGAAATGTAAATACAGGGCATACAATCCAGAAAATATTATTTGTTTATTTTCTATTTATTATTAAGAGAATGTCTTGAGAGCAAAAGGCTTGGAATTTTTTTTTGACGTGATAACGTCTAATAAATCGATGAACACCGGCTGCACACACGAAAAAGCATGACTCATTGTCACATTCCGCCCGAGCCGAGTGTGCAAGCGAGAGCGCGGAACAAGCGATAGAGAGGTACGATCGGCCTAAGCGTTCGGTTTGTGACGCATCTATCTCTCTTCCACTCAATCGGCCGATGCGTCCGAGTAGAAGGGAGACAGCAGCAGCACACAAGCTTTAATTGTGTACCAAGTAAATAAATTGTTACATTAAATTGTATTAGTTTGTATAATTTAAGTGAACAAATATTTGAATTAACGAGTGCAAAAACATGTTAATTTATGGAAAAAAATTTTTTTTTTAATTTACTCCTGCTTTGTATAATAATAATTCTATTCAATTCATAAAAGTATGCTATTTTTAATCAATGTTTTTTTTATGACGTTATCACGTAAAATTATCGTCCGTAAACCGACTTTACAGACAGCCAAAAGTTTTTTTCATTATTATTATTGTAACATACATATGCGATATCCAGAAAAGTGAAAAGGCAGTATTTTTTCAATTATTTTTCCGGAGCAACATGACAAGCTAATAAAGCAAAACAAGTGAAAAAAAAATTAAAGAGTTATTATTTTTCTATACGCTAGATGAGTGATTTCAAATAAGGAATTCGAAATTTTGATCACATCTTTGAAAAACAGAAATATCGGGGTGTGTTTGTTTTAATCACGGATGCCGGGCACTGTGAACGCCGGAGCATCACTGCGTCGGACATGTCTGAACACGCGCCGTCTTTCCCTCTTTGTTTACATAGACTTTCCATTTTCCGATATTTTTTTGCGCTTTTTTGCGGTACGTCCCGTCATGTCACGACAGTATGTGTGAATAGACCCTTAGCCAGTATCTACTTGTCTAAATAAGTAGGTACATGTGATTCAAAATATAAATGATGTATTAAATAAACATGCAATTACCTCAAGAATACATAAATCGTGAGATTTCTTATCGTATTTTGGGTGAATTTCCAGCGCTTTTACCTCCCTCTCTGGTCCCATTTCGTACATATTAGCGACCCCTGCTCTCACTAATATTTCAGAAGGTTCATACGCACGGAGGCTGTTTTCTTCTTTTGTACTGAAAAAATATATTCATAAATCCTAAATTAGTTATGCAAAGAATACTTCTTTCTCAAATATCCACTATTCGGCGAATACAACTAACTATTTCTAGTGCCCCGTGCCCCGTGCCGCGTGCCCCGTGCCCGCGCCGCCCCGCCCCCGCCCCGTGCCCCCGCCCCGCCCCGCCCCGTGCCCCGCGCCCCGTGCCCGCGCCCCCGTGCCCCGCGCCCCGTGCCGTGCCGTTCACGCAAAATGCAAAACAAATAGCAGTGCGGAGTGGGCAATACTAGGTAGCTTATCAAAAGAGGCTAAATTGGCAGTGCATAATGGAGTTCTGGCACCAACCCTTATGTATGGAAGCGAAGTATGGAGTTGGAAAAATAAGGATGAAAGTAGATTGAATGCAGTTGAAATGCGATCTCTCAGGCGAATGTGTGGTAAAACTATGTATGATAGGTGCACTATTGTTGAAATTAGAGCAGAATGCAAGGCTGGGATAAGCATTATCGACAAAATTAAGAAAGGTCTTTTACGTTGGTTCGGTCATGTAGAGCGAATGGATGATGAAAGAACGGCTAAAAAAATATATGATGCGACTGTCCCTGGATGTAGAAGTCGAGGAAGGCCGAGAAAGACATGGCATGATCAAGTAAAACAAGCGCTTGAAAGTGGGCATGTAAGAAGTCATAATCGACGTAGAAGTCGTGCATGAGAAGATGTATGAATGTGGAGAATGTGGAGGAGCAAGAGAGAAGTATGCCAAGACAGAGTAGTGTGGCGTCCTAACCTCTCTGCCTACCCCTTCGGGTGTAAAAAATGTAACCAAGATACACCTGTATAAACTATGATAATTCAACATCGTCAGATTTCTCTACTCGATTGCAGGGGGTGAAAACTAGAAATCCAATATTTTTACATCAAGGCCTGACCAGCTAGCCAGCATTAGTGCTGGCTGCTGGAACGGCCACGTCTAAACGTTTTGGTGTTATTATTGATAGAATTAGGCATACCAATAATTGAAAAAGTTTATGAATTCTATTTTAAAAAATTCAAAAGGGCCAATCATTTACGTAATTTTTTCCCTGGATTACTTAATGTGGCAGCAAAAAAAAATTGTGATCATAGAGGACTTCAAATTCTGGTATATTTAGCAGACAGTTTTGATTTTAATATCTTAGTTTAAAAAAATAAAAATCGATGTGAATATAAACCATGTGGTCTAGTGGTAGAGTTGAGGACTGCGGATTGGAATCTCCAGGTTCGATTCCCACTCCAGCACAACTGGCTGGCACAGTTATTTCAGACTATTTAAAATCAGTCCCAAAATTTAAATATTTGAGTGTATCATAAAAACTCAAATGTTTAATTAACAAATAAATAAACACGGAGAACTCTGGGCATAACATAACTATTATTTTTGTAAGTTTAATGAAGTTTTTTCTAGATGTTTAAAAAAACAAAGATAAGAAGTAATCAATAGTAATTTTACTTTGGGGAGCAGCACATAGCAGCGGTTAAAGAGAACCGACCAGTAATTAGGGCACCAGGGCACCGATAGCCCCAGATCCCAAGAAGGGGTGCACGGACCAATTTTACATAAAGTGCAATCTGAAAACAAACAATACATTGAATAATAGGGTTCTTCCCGATAACACGAATATTCTTAAAAACGTTATAAATATTTAAAGTATATTTTTACAATTCCAACGATATAAAACACAATGATCAAAAATGCTGTTTTAATTTATAAATTTATGTTTTAAAAAACACGAAAATACGAATGATTTTTAACGCCCGATATTGGTTAATGACGTCATACCCGTCCACCATTAAAGGCGTGAAATTCTTTACGAAGTGAGCGCCTATATTGCTGTGACGTCACACCGCATGCGCGCCAAATGAAGGATTTTGCGAGCGATTTGAGAAAGTGCTATTTCAAACCACGCTAAAAAATTCATATGACATCGTAAAAAAATTAAAAAAATTCCCTTGATATTGTAATTTTTCAATCAATTTTTTAAAATAAAAAATAAAAAATCGGGAAGAACCCAATTATATTTCATATGGATCTTGGACCCTGGACTGGAGCTAAAGCGTTGAGACTGATCATATTGCCTTCATATGGCAAATGATTCACTGCAGTTCGTGGTGTGTGTACCAATGCAGTGCCTTATGCACCATTGGATGCGATTAAGGCAAATAAGCAGCAGTAGTAGAACTCATGGTACATTTCTAAAATACTGACTTGAGTTTTGTACAGAAGCAGATAAAGTCAATTTGAATTTAGATATTATAGTATATTATGTAATATACAGGGCGTCCCAAACTTATGGGACATGATGGGGAAGTACCTTAAATATCGTAGATAGTGTATTTTGCTGAAAAAAGACTTTATGTTACTTTTAAAAGTTAGTAATTCTGCATTCATAGATTTTCTAAAAATTACTTGCTTCGTCTGGGAATCGAACCGACTTAAATGTCAAAAAAAAATCAACCTACTTTTATGATGCCAATCGAAAGAATAGCTAAAAAATAATAACTTTGCTTATGTAACATAGTATTTTTAAAAAAAGGAACAACATGAAATTGATCATTTTAATCAAATTAAAAACATACAAACATGAAAGTGCCGTAGTCAATTAAGTAAGTATTTTTGTAAATTAATTAATTAAATTATCAAAATGTGATCCCTCTTGTCTTACGCAAATCGCCTGACTCAATCATTTTACGTTGTTCCTTTTTTTTTAAAATACTATGTTACTTCAGCAAAGTTATTATTTTTTAGCTATTCTTTCGATTGGCATCATAAAAGTAGGTTGATTTTTTTTTTGACATTTAAGTCGGTTCGATTCCTAGACGAAGCAAGTAATTTTTAGAAAATCTATGAATGCAGAATTACTAACTTTTAAAAGTAACATAAAGTCTTCTTTCAGCAAAATACACTATCTACGATATTTAAGGTACTTTCCCTTAATTTCTTATAAGTTTGGGACGCCCTGTATACAAATTGATTTAAATGTACCTAGAAACTCAGTTTTTTCAGCTCTATTATGTAAATAGGACTTGAATACATAATTTTATTGTGATAAGTCAAACTACAACTACTCTGTTACTCTCCCTTATCCGCATTGAATGTTGCGAAGGGCACTGCATCGGTACCAGTGGACTGAACATTGAAAATAATTCAGTAAAATGGTTTTTATCACCTTTTCTCCAAACTTTTTACTTGAAACAAGTCATATTTTACGTGCGACGACGATTACTAATTTATTAACAACATTTTGAATGTGTACAAGTACTTGTAGGCAAATTACTGGATCATACCCATGCTGGGCTAATATCAGATATTTTTGATATCCCAACAGAGACAGAGAAACTCTGGAAACGAATGTGGAGTATCTAGGCGTTTACTGTCTCTTGGGATATCAATAATATCTGATGTTAGCCCAGCATGGGTATAATCCAGTAATTTGCCTACAAGTATTTGTACACATTCAAAATGTTAAAATATAAAGCAAATAAAAATTGGAGAGAAATCTTCAGGCGTCTTCTAGTAAGTAATTAAGTTCGGATGAGCCTTACCTACACCAATAAAGATTAACAATCTTCTCAACAGATGTCACCAGTGAGAAATTCACTTGTAATGTGATATTACAAACGCGAGTTCAATATATACAAGTTTCAAAAATTTGTCATATATGGTTATCAGATGATGGGCGGAATGGGAAATGTTGTAATACATCATTCAATGGTAAAAAATATCATTCAATGGTAAAAAAATATGTAGGTATACGGTATACATATGCATACGCAATAATATTATCTAATCATTATCACCGGTATCAAAAAATGATTTTTAATCACTGACGCTATGCACTGGTTACTGATTATTCGTCTACATTCTACATAATAACATATATCATGATAATGAGAGAACTAAATACACGAGAGAACAAATAACGAAACTAATTCCAAACGGTTTATGTAAAATTTTATGAAGTGGCCATAATATATTTTTGACTAAAAACTTACCAATAATATTATTAATATATAAAATAATAAATATCGAGACTGAAGAGATGTAAAAACGGAAGTTCTTCACGATCATGATTGAAAATAATATTTCGCAAATTTACAATTATATATTAATGTATAAAAAGTAAACACGGAATCACATTTGGTACATATATAAAAAATGTTACTTTTTGAAGAAAAAATTCAAAGATTTTCTTTTGTTTCCCGTCAAACTGACATAAAATAGACTTTTTTGACAGAAAAACAGCCTTGAAAATATTTTTGAATTTTTTGTAGGTTGGTACTATTATTTGCCCTTTATTTGCCAAAATTAGTTTCTTGGAGGAATCACTAATATAAATATTGATATTATATTAGTTTATAATATTATTTTATACTTACGACACATTTTTTTATGTAACTTTGCAATTGGTACATAAAGTCGTGAATTATCAACATCCCATGTCCGATCCCTGAGTGGGGCATATGGATTTCGCAAAGGCATTAAACATTATTTATGTAAGAATGTATGTATGTATGGGCATGTAACCCGGATGCCTCGGGAGAACCTGAACCCGAGCTGCCTCTTCTTTACGCCTGCAGGATCCCGCCGTCCTGGTAGACCGTCGGCGTCGGTGACCATTCTACGGATGTACTCGGCGGAGCTGACGGATGCGGGCCATTAAAAGCCATGCGGAATAATTACATTCATAAAGTTTTAATATACAATTTATAGGTTTAGAAAAAGCTTTAAGTACTTTGCATAATGTGTTCAATCAGAGGCTATAAAAAGATTTCAAGTTCCTTTTAAATTCACCACATCTATCATTAAAACCATCAATATTTAAATGTTTTTCTATGTCATTGTACAATGTACAGTCTTAACGAGCGAGATTACCGAGTTCTAGTGAAAGTTGTCACAAGTCACAAGTAAACATCTTACGCCGTATCTCTTCACAAAATAGGAAGTTTTTAGAAACCATCACCTACTATAGGAACCACGTAGGAACTTACATTAGCAACTTCTAGAACAGTAAAAAATCTAAAAATCTACATTCAAATAATTCAAATGCTTTTAGTTGCGTTGTTTTGTTGTGTTTTTGAAATATTGTTTTTATGGAGATTTTTGGGAAAATGAAATCATTTACTTATTTCATTTTGTTTATGAGTTTAATGGTGAAGCAAAGCAGCACGACTACTACTCGTAAGTATATATAATATACAATACAATGTATAATATATAATATAATATATAATATAAATTAGTGTGGCCCATATTATATATTAAAAATTTCAAAACTAGTTTACATGTCTGGGCACCCACAATTTTTTTTTATCAGTGGTAAAACAAGTATTCAGGTAAAGTTTGAAGCTAATATTCTAATATTTGAAAGACAGTGCTTATAAGGTATGTTATATTGAGAAAAAATAAGAAAAAATCTGTAATTTCGAGGGTTGTTTTAAATTAAATACAACTACCTGGGAAGTAGTAAATTAGTTTATTTCACAGTATAATATTGGTGATGAATGGTAACTAATTAAATCTAGATATTGGTTCCAAATATTTGGCACCTATCAAGAAGTCTGCTTGGCGTGTTATAGTAGATGACAAAGCCATATTTTCACAAAAAGTCCAAAATCACTTGAATAAATGCACTCCTCACAAACAACCATTGATAGTTCTATTTTTTTTAACTCTCTAACACATTTTCCTTGGTATTTCTTCACAATTTTTTTTATATTGGAAAATTACAAAAATTTTAAAACCTTGGAGACGTTAAGCATAGCCTTTTATTCCACCTAGGACATTGAAATTTTAGCACTTAACTACTTTCAACCAAAGTAAAAAACTTAGCCCCGGGTGCCCTGAGGTGAAGGGTAAATTTAACATTTTTGGGCCATCCTAATATAAATGTTTACATTCTTCACCTGGCACTACTTTTGCCCCAACCAAAACGCCTGGCAATGTTATATTAGAATATGCTGTGATACTACACCAAAACCAAAGCTTTATAAATTGCACACCTTCAATTGCTTTTACAACCGCTTTGTTATGTGTTCTCATCTTCTCATCTCACATTCTCGTTAATTATACATGGGTATATTGTATTATTTTTTGTAGATGATTCTGTTCTGGCTACTGATGTGCCGGCACCGAGAGCATTTCACATCAGGGTGACGCGCCCAAGAACAAACCCTGTCCGCGCAATAAGAAACCATAACCCTTTGTCGCTAAAAAAAAAAGATTCTAAAATGAAAATGTTTCTTTCTGACTGTCAGTTATTGGTCCCCCATATATATATTACGCAAGTTATTGGAGGGAAGTGAATTTAGTTGCGCCAGTTATTGGGGCTCTTTTGTTAATTAAAAATAAAATATTAATTTAACATTAAATGTTTAGTAAATTTTACTACATTAGCTATTAAAAATGTATGTCTTATTTGTTAAGACATAAAACCCTTTTCATTTTTCAACGAAAAAAAATATTTTTTTTAAATTGGGCGATCGCAGTTTATTCATGGGCGCGTTACCTTAATGTGAAATGTTCCGCGTTACTTTGCACATCAATAGTTCTGGCACTTCATGAATTAATGTAATTCATATTTCAGCTAAAGACCCCTTTTTTAAGTGGAAAGTGGTCAACCAAACATCCAAACCTATGATAAGTTATTTGGTGAGTGATACCTTAGACTTTTTAACGTTATAGTATGACAAAATTACAGTAATTTCGTTAAAAAAATATGGTAAAATTACCATATGAATACGTCGATATTTCATTGTTTCTTTTTAAAACACGCTGTACCTACAGGTTTAGTGCGATAGCGCACTGGATGAAATGTACGTAGAATGCAAGGACGGTTATACTTGTCATGCGTTATTACGACATGTAGCTGAAGCACAGATAACTATCGACGTAGTTAAAAGCGTGCTATTCACGTGCTAACGCTAACGATTTGAGCGATCCCAATGACATAACGTTTAATACCGCGAGCAATGACGATCTGAGCCGAGCGGAGCCGAACTACGCTATATATCGCGGCCTTATGTCAACCGTCAAATCATCGAGCTTGTCGGATTTTTTATTATTTCGACTGCTTTTCTCAATATTGGCTTGCCGAAAACCGGCTAAATTATAATAAAGATTGAATGAAGATTTGTGCGAATAAGATATATCTCGGGAAATGGCTCGCGACTAGTATGCGCTCGTTTAATAATCCCGATCGATAACTTTGAACTTTTTTTTTTTCATTGTGATCGCGAAAACGTTAAACATCCATGGGTAAGAAATCGTTATCACGTCGCTTATTACCGAGTCGGTACTGATCTGTGATCGAGCAAATGATGTATATATCGTCCAGCGTGTATCGTAAAGCTAGCTTTGTACGGGACAGTAGGTTTACTGTACAGTTTCCTGTGCAGTCTGAAAACTGTCCCGTTTGAAACGAAAACTGTACTGTATTGCAGACGCGACCGATGTTTGGCTGACATGACAGTTAAATGTTTTTTTGTAGATATTAGTATATTGTATGATTTTAAAAACGTAAAAAACAAATAACATATTTACATTATTAGCTATATATATACAAATTCCTGTGAGCAAACATACGATAATAACTTACAACCGCACTTAAAAATACACATATTTAGCGTGTCTTTTGACAGACTGCAAAGTTTTCTGAACAAGTGCAGTTTTCTGTCCCAGTCCGCATAAGATCGTAGAAATAAAAATATGGACAACGTGTATATCAGTCGTGTGATATCAAGCTGTAACGCACCGCTAAAGATGTGTATATTACCTAAATATCAGTCAGTGCAGCAGAACGTTTTTAATAAATATTTACAAAAACATACTGAAATCAGAGTTTGAGCGATTTTCGAGTCGGAACTTGAGTCAAAGTATGAGCTGAAGTTTGAACCGTCCGTCCGTCCGTCCGTCGGCGTCGTGTCGCGCGTCGTATGAGCCGGAGTTTAATTCGAAGTTCTCAAACTTTACAAGTATGTAAATTCGGACATGCCAGATTCTGCCTCCTAGTATAGCCTATTTTACGAAGCATTAGAATCCCGCTCATATAAATATGTATATCGTATGTCTTGTATCGTCGATTTTCTAAGGATTTTGGACCTGTATCTAGATATTGACATTTCTATGCAGCCCAGAAGTTGATAAATTAACATTATACTACTACTACTATCCCTTATCCACACCCAATGGTGCATAGGGCACTGCATTGGTTCACCAAGTGCAGTGTATCTTGATCATTTTTAATACGTGAAGATAAGGTGATCAGCCTTACGCTTCAGAACCAGTCCAAGGTATCACACATGAAATATTAATATGAAAATCACATATAAATCAATATTTCATGTTGACTCCCTACGGGAATCGAACCCGCGACCTCATGCACGGTAGCCAAATGCGCTACCACTATGCCACGAGGCGGACATATTATAGCCTTGGGAAAATATATATTTATATTTAAGTTATAAAAAATATATCTTATTTTTTTTATAAATGCAAGTGTGCCTGGATGTAGAAGCCGAGGAAGGCCGAGAAAGACGTGGCATGACCAAGTACGACAAGTACTTGAAAGTGGACATGTGAAAAGTCGGAATAATCGGCGTATGTGCATGAGAAGATGTATGAATTTAGAGGAAGCAAAGGAAGTATGTCAGGTCAGAGTGGTGTGGCGTTCTATCCTCTCTGCTTACTCCTTCGAGAAATGACGTGATGGTTAGTTAGTTAGTTTTGTAGGTATTACTAATATGACTTTCCTCTGCAGTGTATGTCGATCATTTGTTACATGAAGGCAAGATGGTCAATCTCACGCTTCAGCTCCAGTCCAAGGTATCGCATATTATGAAATATTGTTATAATCTGCACGTATAATGATTGCAGGTGGCTTTGTTTGACCGCATTGACTCGAGAGATGATGCTCCTCTTAATGTTGTCTGGGCTTACAAATGTCCAGGAAGTTTGTTGACCGCCAGATATATCTTGACCTCTGCCACATGTTGCTTTGTACGGTAAATACTTTTTAAACTTATTATAATGATAATAATAGGATGTAATTGCATAAAAATTCATTCTATATCTCTTCCAAGCGTTTGTTTTACTTTTGACACATGGGCGCCTATAAAGTTCCGTAATTATTGACAGGTAACCATAGACTGAAAAATGCAATATTTCATGTTTTTTTATTTACGACAGTGAAGCACATGTTCTTTAGCTCCGATATTTATCGATATCGATGTTTATTGAGCCTACTTATGCAACGAGGATTATTCAAGTTGATTTTTTCCGTGAAAAAATATAAAATGTGATTTAAATTATATAACCTATTAGTTTTTTTTCTTTTTTTTTGTCGCGACACAGAATTTCTCAATTTACATTACGACAATAAAATTTTCCTATGCATATTTGAGTTTTCTGTAGCTCCTGCACCCGATGACAAACTCCAATTAAGGAGTTTATCGGGACTGTATTTAAAGTTTCTTTTGTAAAGAAATTATGTATTTTTTGTAATATTTTTTATCGAATAAAGATTGTTAAAAAAAAAAAGTTTTACGACAGCGCTTTCGTAATATAAACTCTGCTTTAAACGTCTGGGTATGTTTATAAACTACAAAATTTTGAGCAAAAATAAAATAAAAATGTAAATTCTTTAAAGTCGATTTTTATGAGAGATCGATTCGGTAACGCATTAGGACATCCATCCCCAATCGATACATAATCGAGCTGTCAAAAGTAAAATGAACGCTTGGAATTGGTATAGTCTTATCACATTGCATTTACTACAATAATGAATTCATTCTAAATCATTTCTCTAATTACAGAGGTGATAAAGACCAACAGTTAGATGTATCTGATTTGATAGTACGAGCTGGAATGACAAATCTAAATGTTTTGGGTGCTGAACGAAAGGTTAAGAAAACGACCATTCATCCAAACTTTGAATCATCGTATTATGAAGCTGATCTTTGCCTGATAGAGGTAAGTTAAATTAAGTTCTATGACATAATAATGACGCCTGTAGACCTAGAGCTGCAAGCAGACCAGTAGGAAGACCACCAAGACGATGGACAGACGATATCAAAAGTACTGCAGGATCCAGATGGCAGCTCGACGCCCAGGACAGAGAGCAGTAGACCAACATGAGGGAGGCCTATGTCCAGTAGTGGATGAACAATAGCTGAGAAAGAAGACAACATAATAATTTATTATCAAAACGTTTTAACTGAAGAATGTCTACAGCAACAATAATTTGATCATCCTAAACCATAATGTACTACATAACTCACTTTTTGGATTCATTTATGAGTTAGAGCTTATCTAGGTCATCTAACTAACTAACTAACGAACCATCACGCCATTTCCCCGAAGGGGTAGGCAGAGAGAATAGAACGCCACACCACTCTGTCTTGGCATACTTCTCTTACTTCCTCCACATTCATACATCTTCTCATGCACGCACGTCGATTATTCCGACTTTTTACATGCCCACTTTCAAGCACTTGTTTTACTTGACCTAGTTCCCTCTGGTTTTATCCTCTATAAAAAGGGAAATACTCGTATAATATGTATGTTTTTTCTTGTATCGTACGTCGTAGGATAGGTGTGCGGTTGGCTGGAGGAGTGTATACATGTAAGATGTAGGATGTAGGATGTTGTGATACCGGATATGGAATGATGATGAGGACAAGAGTCTATCTGCTTCTGTGTGCCTCTCAGTGTGTGTGTGTGTGAGATTATCTCTAGTTTTACCGGTCGATCTACCTTAATATTCAACTTGTATTATAGAACTCATCCTTATAATGGCAACTTTTTTTAAGCTGGAGACCCCTTTCATGAAAACGGCATATGTGAATGTGATCAGACTCGCAGAAGAGTATGCAACAGAGAATCACACCTGCAACGTTTCTTCATATCATTTTAATTATCAGAATAGGGTGAGTAATGAAATTCAACATTTAGCCCAGGAATATATTAGGTTTCAAACAACAATTTTTTATAACAAGCTGAAAATTTGCACACATGATCAGTATGATAACCCGAATAACGTCCTATAACTCCCCGCCCCTCCCCCGCTTGCGTCTCGAGATATAGCTCCACCTATCCCCTACCGCCCAATCTTCAAAATTTTATTTTTTTAATACACTAACAAATAAATTTAACGTATTTTTAATTATCTCTCATGATTGGGCTCGTATTTATTAAAAACAATTTATTTTAAGTAAGTTTTACGTTTTGTGAAATAAAATTTTACGCTTGGGTTAAATAGGAAAACTTTTCAAATAAAACTATTAGGTAATTAAGCTTCACAATGATGTTTAAAAATAGAGTTTTTTCTTTAAATTTTATACTAAAACCGCCATATAAACTCAGGGTCCGCAAACATCCCAAATCAAGCGTAAAAAATCGAATGGCAACATTATTATTATTTTTTAATTTATTTAACCACCTCTCAGGAGGCCCAATAACAGAGGGGAACAACGTCACAAACACCCAGGCTTGAGAAAAATAACTTTTGATGTTTGAGTTCTCACCGGGAATCGAACCCGGAACCTCCATATCGTGAGTCCAGCATCTGAGCCATTACGCTTCGGAGGCCGCCAAATTTATAGTTATGATATGATATCTGAACAGAAAAGTAGACATTTTGGAAGGAAAATAAATAGTAATTATCTTTGTTCGTTCACAGACTCCAATCCCCATCTACCCATACGAGACTCCTACCTTCTCAGAATTGGTATCCGTATATACATTTGGATATCCGCAATAATTGCATAAATGCAGGAAATATTCAACGCATGGATAAAAAGTACTGTGCATATTCGGACGTTTTCTTTTTTGACGTAAGTATGTATTTACTGAATTTACATATTTTAATTTTATACACATATTAAACATTTAAAGCGCTCGGCGCCCTTGAGGTATAATTATAGGTATTATTATTAGGTATTATTATTATAGTGGTATAATTATATCAAAAGACGGCGAAATCCCAAAACAAAGCACTAAAAGACTACTTTTTAAATATTTTTATTAATAATGATAATGGCTAATTTTTCTAACTCTGTAATCTGAAGTATTGTAATATTTAGTCTTTCTTTTTCTAATATCTGTCCCAGAATGAGTTTTGTAACTCAAATTGGGAGTGCAAAGTATTTTGTACAAATTAAATAAATAAATACGAAAACGGCGTTACATAAATTATCTATAAAAAGAATAAGTTTCTTGCAATTATTAAATACCAAAATTATGTGATTCCACATACATTTTATTCAAATTAAAAAAAACATTTTCTAAGAAAACTACCTTTCCTATAAGAAAAAAAAAACCCATGGTTAACGAGTAGAGGCAGCTTTAAAAAATGCGGGTCTTGACTTAAAACTTAATACAGTGATTATACAGCCATTTTAATGATTCAAACATTTTCTACAAAAACTCTGCAAGGTACCGTTTTCCACCGTATTACTGTATATTCACACATATCCGTGGCGTAACCGGACGTACCGTACCGTGCAGTGACCTTCAGTGCAAAAAATATCAGAAGATGGGAAATGTCCATGTAAAACGCACTTTATTCGGGACAGTAAACTGTACAGTTTCCTGTGTACTCTGAAAACTGTCCCGTATAAAACGAAAACTGTATGGCCGAAGAGACGTTTGGCTGACATGACAGTTAACGTTTAAGTAGATATTGGCATATTGTATGCTTTTAAAAACGTAAAAAACATAAAATCGTCACATTATTAGCTATATTAATAATTTCCTGAGTGTAAACATACGATAACATATAAGACATATTTGATTTTATGTTGCTCTACACAAAATCGTTATGGCTTTTTTTTACTGTGTTGATTTAATTGAATTGATAAATTTTCGAGTTCCACAGAGAGCTACTAGGTATAATGCTTTGTTCCAAAAAAAGAAAAAACCCATACTAACATGCCATAGTTTAAGAAATAGGCTAGCAATTATTGGCAACAAACTAGGTGATACCATCGATATCTTTCACACCAATGAAATGCAGATTAAACCTTACAAAATATTTCCTTAAATAAATATTTTCATACTCTGTACCATAAGATAACAATCAATATTAACGACATTACTGTGTATCACCGAAAAAGTGATCCCTGTTCGATTGACTGTCCATAGATTTTTTGTTTTTTTAAAATAGTTTTTATTATAATTTTGCTATAGTTATTATTATAATTTTATTTTATTGTTTTTCTTTTGCTTTATCTTAAAATCATATTATGTATGCCTGTATTATTATTATGTTAAATTATGTTTGTGCATGCGTCGCTTTGGTACTGATACTTACATTTGTTTTGTAAAAGCCCCATGGGCGTGAATAAATAAATAAATAAATAATAACTTACAATCACGCTTAAAAAATACACATATTTAGCGTGTCTTTTGACAAAGTGCACAGTTTTCTGAAGAAGAAACTGTGCAGTTTGGCATCACACGACACAGACACATTTCCCTATAAGCTATTAGTTTGTCAAAGTGCATTTGTTTGTTTCTAGTATGATATCGGTGCACCACTGACGTTCGGTGGTTCAGATGCAAATGATTTCAGATTGGGTGGAATAGCTTCCCAGCGGGTAATTCAGAACTTTGATAAGGCAAAAACAGCTCCAACTACAACAACTGAAAAAGCAAAATATAGAAGAAGAAGAAAAGCAGATGAAGACTTAAGAGCCTTTTATTTATTTACAAATGTCATCAGCTATACCCCGTGGATAGACGAGCTTATACCCACAAGTATTGCGATAAGTCTAATTGCCAATAAACTTATTATTATTGTTTCTTTCTTACTTTTGGCAGTTATTATTAGATACTAATACTACTGCTACTACTCTCCCTTATCCGCACCCAGTGGTGCATAGGGCACTGCATCTTTACACCAAGTGAAGTTTATACTAATAACCATTTACATAAATAACAATCATTATCTATAGTAATAATAAAAAATGTGTATTTTTTATCTACTTTTATTATGCATAATATTTCAGAATAGAACTATTGTATTGTCCCATCTTGTAGGTAAGTATGTACCAATTTATCTGATGTTTTCAATAGTGATATATCACGTTTTTTTTATTTCACAAATATTAAAATTGATTAATCATAGAAACACTTTCATGTAAAATTTTTTTTGATTAAGTCAAAAATTTTCTATTTCAAATTACGATTCATGTAGCCCTTGACGTTTACTATGAAACTAAAAATGTGAAACATAGAAGCGAGACCGAATTATGACGTGAACGGGTATTTTTCAACAATTTTGTTTCGAAAATTATGAATGAAATAGTTGTTTTACAACTTCCAAATTGATTTTAATATTAATCTTAATATTTCTAAATGAATTTGTAATATTTATGTTTTTCAACTTTGGTGTTATTTTGTAACTTTTTAACTTTATATAACAATAAAACTAATGTTTTTGTCCAATTTTGTTAGTAAGTATGTACCAGTTTATCTGTTATCTTTAATTTACTATTTATTATTTTCAATAAATAATTGACGATTTCAACGTTGGTTTCATTTAAGCAATTTTTGGTCCGACATTTACCGGAAGGGCATGTACACGGGCGGGCGGCGAGCGAAATCAGCGCAGTGGCGCACAGTCCAATGCATAATAGATCCAAAATCCATTGAATACAAATTATTTTGCATTTTTGTGAATTTGCTATGGTGAAGGTGTGCAGTGGGATTTGCATGTTGGTTTAGTTGTTTGTCCTGACGAAGAGACGGGTTACGTCTCGAAACCGGTAGACATGGAAAAGTCGGGGAGTGGTTTTGTATAAATTTTTATTAACATAATATTTTTAAAAAGGCATTAAGACGCATCGTCAGATAATAAAGAATATTTTTTGTGGTTTTTGTGCTCTCATTTCTTGAAATTATTAAATACAATGAAACGGCATAGGATTTGGGCTTAAGTCGATTTTTTTCGGTATGTTCATGCCATTAAAAGTCCAATAGTATACAGCTGTAACTCATCATATATTATGCCTTTAAAAATCATTTTTAATATATTATCCTACATAACACTTGCAAACTATTCTAGAAACAAAAGGAAGGAAAACATAATTTAGCCTTTACTTTTTTATATTTGTGAATTTACACATATTTCCGCCTTTCTTCAACTGAATTATACCGGCGTAAAACGAAATTCTGAAGCGTAAGACTGATTATCTTGCCTTCATGTAACAAATAATAAAGATTAACTGCACTTGGTGTACCAACGCAGTGCCCTATGCACCATTGGGTGCGGATAAGTAGAGTAGTAGAGTAGTAAAACGAAATTTGTAAAAAAAAAGCCAATTCGGTAAATATTAGTTTAAAATCAAATTTAATAAGGCATTGCAAGTGGCAATTTAAAAAATCTACAATGTAAGCTGTAAACAATTGTTTTTGTAAAAGAAATTTGGCTCGAAATAAATATATATGTTTTTTTTTGGCTTTCCTGAAAAGGTAGCAAAAATCAACTTACGCCCCAACCAACGCCTTTTACCGGAAGATGTATAATGAGGGAATCCACTGTTTTCTAAAGTAATTTTTTTCTATAAACTTACTATTTAACTAAACAAAAAAAATATATTTAAAATTTTTTGATAAGTTATTGATGAAGATACGATTTTTTTAAGTTGCACATTTCAAAAAACGCGCCAAATACTACTATGTACTAAGTGCGTCATTTTTGCAGGAGTGACGCCATAAAACGGGTTGTTTAAGGCCATGGTATTTCTCCAGCCAGTAACAAAACTGACAAAAAACTATGCAAACTGACGCGGGAAACACAGATAAAATATACCGTCGACTCAACTGTCATATACTGTTAACAGCTGTTCTAGGGAGACTAAATGGCGGCCATCTTTTTTGCAATAGAAGCTTGTATGTAGATTGTATTCCATATTAAAATGCCATGGTTACGGGGGTTTAAAAACGGAAACCGGAAACAATACACTTAGATACAAGAAGTGACGTCATTGTTTAAGATTTTGAAATGAATGCTATTTTCAACATTTTTTATTAATTTTTGCGTACGTTTTTGGGATATTTCATCACACTTCAAAATTTTTAAATATTCGCCTCTCACGAAAGCATTTATAAAATTCGATTCCGGGTAGCAGTGGATTTCCTCATTAATACAAAATGAAATTCTTTTTCGAAGACAAAATTAGACTAGATTCCATAAACTCTGTTCACAGAGTCGAGAACAGTAGACATTCGGAGAGCACGTGCAAATTGTGCACATCACGCGGTATATTATCTCTGATCACGTGTCTCTGTGTTAAGTCTGCTGTTCTAGACTCTATGAATTTAGTATAGAACATGCACCATGCACCATCATGCACCATCATGCACCATGCACCCTTATTCAGCCTGCAGAATAGTTACAAGTGAGATGAGTAAGGCAATGACAACGCCGTTATTGCCATGATATTTGGCACCATTTCGAGGGATTTTTTCATTGATCCATTCCTTGTATAGTGATACTTTCGTGAATATGTATTCGATAGGCTCAGCGGTAGATATGAAGGACGCTACTCCATAAATAGTCGATTCCAGTGGCTGGTCAGAAGTTAATGGCGCCCCAATGTCCTTCTGCAAAGTAATCAACATATTTCAGCAGTTCCTAGGAGGACTTCACAGAGCCATGAGTTTTTTTAAAAAAAAAAATATTAAAAAAAAAATATTTTGAAAAGAAAAATTTTTGTCTACAGAAAAATACATAAAATCACATATACCTACATAAGAAAAAATAAACAAAATTCCCACCAAAGCATAGCCTGTTTGTGGGTATACTGTGAAAGTCAATGTGAATGTGTTCACACTCTTTCAAGCAGCATGCACGAGGCAAAAGAGAAAAAGATAATTAAAAAAAATACAAGATATTATACATATTGATATATTTATACAAGAAGAAGGGAAATAATTATCAAAATTAATAAATTTAATAAAAAATAACGGAGATTATGGTTATGTTATTGTTATGGTCTTTATAGTAAGAATGATTCTACCTTTACACTATGTATCCAACTTTGTGTTCATTTAGATAGACGATGTAGTATATTATACTCTTTAAATCCGTAAATATTAAATATATTTATACTTTTTATGACATAAAATAGACAAATAAAAAAAAATGTATATATATTTGAAATATTTTGCCTTACACTTGCTAATGTGGCGACATCAACACCAAGAATATTTCACTTTAGAGTGACGCAGCCAGTAATCGGCTGTTTCGGGAAAAAAATCATTGAGACAATTTTCGTCGAGATAATTTACGCGTAACTAAAATGAATATTTTTAACTGCCTGTAGCTCAATCACACATGACTATCGACGTGCTAATAATCGACGTGATAACGATTTCTCACCATGGATGTTTAACGTTTTCGCGATCACAATGGAACATCCGTTAAAAGTTATCGATCGGGATTATTAATTACTGCTTTAAATATGGAAAATACGCCAAAACTGTAAGTAAAGTAAAATAATTTAGTTTTATAGTTTTAATTGTTTGTGCACAATTTATCATGCCATCTATTTGCTTTAAATCAATTTGAGAAAGCAATAAAACGAAACATTTGTCAAAGTACGCATTTCATCTATGGTGCTTGGCAACGCGACCGTGATATGAACGTATGTTCATTGTGATCGGTCAAATGCTCACCACGTTTTAAAGCACGTCGACAATCATCTGTGATTGAGCTACTGGTATTGGTCCCAATATGTATATGCTAGTTATCGTAGAAAAGTGATTTTGGGTATGCCAGCAATATTGGCAAACGACAGTAAATAGGATGAAAAAAAATGACTGCACTATGCCATGAAATCATGCCATGAAAATATGAGCGGTGTATTTGTTAGACACAAAACATTTTAATTTTCCATATAAACTAAAGATATTGGGAGCGTCACCCCGAAAGTGAGAGGAACCCTTTCCCGACCAAAAAATGTTTAGTTCTTTTTTTTCTAATTTTGATTTGTTCAAACTCAATTATGACCAAAATATTTTTTTTAAATGTAAAAATGTATATTCGAAAAGGGTTTTAATAGTAACAAAAAATTAAAGTCTAAAAAAATAACACGAGATTCTAGTTATACATTGTAGAACCAAACTCGTAGTACAACCGGAAAACTGCTGAATCCACATCATATTTGGAGTCGAATGAGTAACGTGACTTTTGAACACGAGCTTAAAAAAAAATATTTTTTTCTTACAAAAGCTTTCATTACTACCGCAGATTAAGTAAAATTGCACAAATTCGTATTAAAATGCTGTTTTTTTATTTTGTTTTATTTATGAATAGTATTAATTTGACTAAATACATGATATTTGATAACAATTTGCCAAAATTTCCAATTAAAAAAAACCAACTTCGTACTCAATTTTCTCGAAAACTCGGGATCAAATAAAAATGATTTTTTTTACGTAACCACGTCGCCCAGACGCCGAATAATTCTTAAATAATATATCTATATACTATGGTAAAATACTATGGTTTGAAATATCTACTCTACTCGTAAATACCGCAAAAGGCGTTTTTTCAAGAATTTCTGGTTAATTTGTAAGTTCTTACCTTATGAAGCACGATGATTTCTGCTGTTCCGGAAACACAAATCGAATTTTCTTTTGAACATTCTTTTGCAACTTTAAGATTTTTTATTATTTGTGTATAAGCAGGAGCTTCAAATTCGAATAGTGGTTCCTAAAACATAAAGTGTCGTATTTATTTATTCAATGATTTACGGTACAAGTACCCCTTACATTTTTTATGCTTACATTTTTTGTATGTATATAATAAGTATAAGAGTAGGTATATAATTCAAAGAAAGAAATACATAAAGTAATAAAATATATATTTAATGATGTGCCGACTTCGACACCGACGGTGAGAATATTTCACTTAATCTAAATATCTGTCGCAGAAAAAATTACATGTTTCTAAAATGAATATTTCTGACTGCCAGTTAATAGTTTTTTATATACAGGGTTATTTTTTAGTCAGTTAACAAAAAAAACCCTGAATTTAGTATCATTAATAGAACCCATTTCAATAAAAAAACATGTCCTTTCTCAAATAAAAAAAAAAAAAAGTGCACCCAAATAATTCCTCAGAAATAGTAAAGACTTGGTCACCCCTAGGCGAGCGTCCGGTCGCCCCGCGTGCGCACCCCCACCGCGCGCACTCCCTCCCCTCGTCCAGCTCGACCAGCTGTGAATAGGGTGAGCGTATTTTGTAAAAATTAAAGGAAAAAAATAATAAATCATGAAAATATAAAGTACATGTTTTTTATTGAAATGGGTTCTATTAACAATACTGAATTCAGGGTTTTTTTTTGTTAACTGACTAAAAATATAACCTGTATATGCCAATTTATCATTGGAAAGAATTCGGTAACATAAGTTATTTGTTCTGTAAACGACCACTTTTGATAGTGGATAATCAAATATTACTTTTATTATTTATTTTACGATTTACAATGTATGTTTTACTCGTTAGACAAAAACAATTTTTTCTAGTATTTTGAAAATCCTTATACGGGTCAGATAACTGCTCAGTTTGCAAACTGTCCCGTATAAAGCGAAAACTGGATGGAATATTGAATGGTCACCGCGACGTTTGACTGACATGATAGTCAATGTATTTTAAGTTATAGTTTATGTAAATCTGATTGTCTCTGCCGGTGGTTGTTTTGTGACCAAGATAAACATAGTTTTCGACCTTTTTTACAGGTAGCAAATTTTTCCATCTGTGTTAACGTTTGTCACCAATGCGTCTTTGCTGCGTTCATCTTGAGTCCAATTTTGGCCGATTCTACCTTTAGGTCTTCAATCATCCCAGTCATCTCATCAAGGCTCTCGGATATCATACGCACCAAGTGTATGCAGCAACAAAATACACCCAAAAAGAGAGTCTCATTGAACCGCGGGAATTTGGTGAAAATCCACAGATAAAATATTAATTTAACAAATTATATAGTTTAGTGTAAAGGTAGAATCATTCTTACTATAAGGACCATAACAATAACATAATCTCCGTTATTTTTAATTTTATATTTTATAATTATTTCCCTTCTTCTTCTTGTATAAATATATCAATATCTTGTATTTTTTAAATTATCTTTTTCTCTTTTGCCTCGTGCATACTGCTTGAAAGAGTGTGAACACATTCATATTGACTTTCACAGTATACCCACAAACAGGCTATGCCTTGGTGGGATTTTTGTTTATTTTTTCTAACGTATATGTTTTTTTATTGTATTACAAAAAGCAAAAAAATATCTTTAGAAAAAAAAAAAAATTAGATGCTTTTGTATAAAATACCACAATTTGAAAAGGCCCTGACAAAGCGAAACAGCCGTGACCTAGATGTCTAGTGATGACGTAGATGCTTATTGATGTCGTAGTGAGTGACGTAGTAGGTAACTAGACACCTCAGACACGGTAGTATTTTTCAAGTATGAAATGTCACTTCTCTGAGATTCTTGTTCGAAGGTTTGACCATAAAGTATTTAACCCTTACCCTAGACGTTTCGTAGTGGTATGAAGCGACACTGTAAACCGTATCTTCCGTATCTTTCTCGACAGTTTCAGGCAAATGTGCAATATTTATGTATCTTGATACCATGAAGGGCACGTTTAGCTGAAATACAGAACACATCCTCTGTCACGTAACCCACGGCTGTTTCTCCACACAATCGTATTCCTCGATTTTCTCCCTGGAATTTAGCACTAAGAGCGATGATTTTTTCATACGTTTTATATATTAACCAAGAACGTGTTTGTATTTTCTTAATTTATTAAAATAATTATTTATCTCCTTTAACAAATAACAAAAAAATAAGACGATGCAATTACGCTTCTTGTCGATGTCTAAAACTTGTGAAAAAAACATTTCATCAAGTGATAAAATTTTCAGGAGGAAAATCGAGGGTTACGATTGTGGAGAAGCGGCCGAGGTCACGTAGCAAATATACTTATATCATATTTATTATGAAACCGAGTTGCACACGCAGAATGTTACCGAAAAATGGGGTTTTTATTTTTTATACGAAAAACTAAGATAATAAAATAAAAAGCCGGTTAGCCAATTAACTAGAATTAGAGATTATTTTTTATTTATTAATAACTGTTTTTTTTAATTTTGCTGCTACCTATAATTTTTAAGTGATTACGTTTTTAACTTTGCTTCCATAGCGGGAGGAATTTAAAAAAATGATGATAACAAAATAATATACAGGCCACGTCAAGTTATTGATCAACCCAGCCAATAACAGGTCACAGGCCCTGTAAATGCTTCAATATCCATATTTACGAGCTTGGAAACTCTGTAGAGATATAAAACATAAGTAGGTTTTTAATGGTATTATGCCGAGCAATTAGGTATGCTGTGAAACCCCATATAAGACAGAGTGAAGCAGTGCCGGGAACGAAAAAGAATGGAAGGCGTCTTCATAATCGGCGATCGCACACAATCGATGTCTACAATACACCGTGTAACAAAACTCGGTGTAGAAACGGAAAACCAGTGAATCTACATAATATTTAGAGTTGATTTTGTAGAATAAATTTTATGATTTCATTTTCGAGAAAATTAAGTACGAAGTTGATTTTTTTTTTTGCAAATTTCTATCAAATATCATGTAATACTAATTAATACTATACAAAAATAAAACAAAATAAAAAACATCATTTTTATATGAATTTGTGTGCAATTTTTTTTTCAGTGATACCAAATTTTTTTTCAAGCTCAGATTCTAAAGTCACGTTACACATTCGACTCCAAATAGTAGATTCACCAGCTTTCTAGTTGTACTACGAGTTTTGTTTCACCGTGTATATGATACTAGAAAAAGTACAAAAATACTTGGCTCCGGTACTTTGACAGAATTAGTATAAATTCCTACCTCTATTAAGCAAATATCCGCTTGTTCGGGAACCTTTATACCCTTTACAGTCCTCTGTGGTCCCATAATGTTTGTATTTGTAATTCCTGCTCTGATAATCATATGAGATTTATCGATGGTTTTGGTACTTTGATCTCTAGAAGTATAAAAATAAAAAAAGAACTTAAAACAGATTTGAAATATCTACATACGAGTATAACAGAACAAAATAGGTAAGCATTCCAAAAATATTGATATCTGTCTAACTTCAATTTTTTGCAATAAAAAATATTTCTGAACGAACTAAACAACTGACCATCTCACGAGGTAAGGAGAGAGGATAGAATGTAACATTACTCTGTCCTGGAATACTTCGAGTATAATATGCTTTCATTGGATTAGTACAGGGTTACACATAGGAACCGGACGTTTTTGTAATATATTACTCGGTTGATATTCAAGGTAAACTGATTTTATTGTTGCGAAGTTAAGAGCATACTCCACCACGTGATTCCTCGATTTTCCCCCTGGAATTTAACATTAGAGCAATGATTTTTTCACACATTTTAGATATCGACCAGATGCGTGTTTGTATCTTATTTTTTTGATATTTTATTTGTTATTTGTTAAGGAGATAAATAAATTATTAAAAAATAAGGCAATACAAACACGCATCTGGGCTGGCATTCTGTATGGTTTGACAGGACTTCTGCGCATATGAATTTGTACTGAATTCGTATGCGCAGAAGTCCTGTCAAACCATGCCAAATACCGGCCCTTCTTAATATAATGAAAAGGTATGCTTTGCCGAGGAGAATTATTACTTTCCCCTGCCTATACCAACCACCACCCACCACCCCTACCCGTTGAGTACAGTCCATTTCCAAAACGTCCGGTTTCCGTGTGTCACCCTGTACATCTTTTCACGCCCGGATTGCATGCATTTCTAGTTCTTCTTCTTGAAAAAGTTGTCAGTTTACCTTTCCATGCAGCAAGATCCAGCAGTCAGAATATGTTGACATGTTAATAGAGTTCCTGGACATGTATAACCCCAATCCATCTCGGAATCCTGCGGGGCTTTTACAAATATTGCAACCTACATAGAACATGAGATTATTATGTTATCATTTTGTGCATCTTGATTATTTAATTACATGAAGGATCAGTCTTACGCTTCAGAACCAGTCCAAGGTATCACACATGAAGTATTAATATGAAAATCATGTGTAAATAAATATTTCATGTTGACCCCCTACGGGAATCGAACCCGCGACCTCATGCACGGTAGCCAAATGCGCTACCACTGGCAAAAACAACAAAAAAAAACGTCTCCTGTAAAATTACAAAATGGTTCATTGAACATTCAAGAACTAACGCCATGGTCATTGACATTATTTTTACGCTAACTCTACCAGTACTATTTGTACTGTAGGTACTTCTAAAAACCGCCCGATATTTAGTATTTGAATTTTTTTTAAATAATTATTTATATTTAGCAAAAAATCGTCATTCTTTAGAGGCCGCCATCCCTCCACCCCTTTTATAAAAAAAGTAAAATGTTCTCCTCCCAGTGCAGATTCTGGTTACGCCCGCGCCCTTGGCGGTAGATAGCTTACTAAAATAAAGTTATCAAAAATATAATACGTGAATAAAGATATGACTTCTACCATGTAGTTCATTTGTTTCATGGTATGTTGATTTATAGTGGTCCATTCAGATTTAGCGTCACCTTCTCCATCTCCATTTCCATCTTGTGAATCTTCTGAATCTTCTGAATCGTCTGAACCTGAAAAAGAAGTCTATGAGGTTTTTATGAGGACTAGTCTTATGGTCTATTGATAAATTTCATAACCTTTTATACAAGAGATTGCTTTTAAATATCTATTTGATTTTAAATTATTATTTGAAAAAAAAACCTATCTTAACCCACTGTATAAATTTTTCTTTAATTAAATAGCTATTTGATTTTAAATTATTATTAAAAAATTACCTATCTTAACCTACTGTATAAATTTAGGTTTTAAATAGCTATTTGATTTTAAATTATTTAAAAAAAATACCTATCTTAACCTTTTGTATAAATTTCACTGTTTTGGTATTTTTAAATCCAACAAATTAATCACAGCTTAGCCCATTTCTATGCTGCTGTACTCTATAAGCAGAGAGTAAAAACTTTGGTGGAATTTTGACAGCTCCACCTCGCTTTCTCGAGTTTTCCGTTTTAAAGACTAAAGACTATTGAGTCTTTTTTCAGTCCAGCACAACTCTACCGATTTTTTGCCATGATCAAGTACAACAAATTTAATACTAGAAAGTGGTCATGTGAAAAGTCGGAATAATCGGCGTGCGTGCATAAAAGATGTATGAATGTGTAGGACGCCAGGGAAGTTTAGTGGTTATCTATTTCATACTACTACTACTACTCTCTCCCTTATGTTATCCGCACCCAAGTGTGCATAGGGCACTGCATTGACCAAGTGCAGTGAATTCACTGCACTTCTATTTCTTTCTATGTTAATAATAAATTATATTATATTTAGATTGTTCCTATACTTTATTGTTGGAATGATACAGCATATAGGATGGATGGTCCTAGAATATTAATTTAGCCTATTTGAAAATATCAAAACACATAATAATTGATATTCAATTTGGGAGTAGGTAAGTACGGATTAGGTACTAAACTGTCACTTTACCGTAAATGAGAAATATAATATTTATATGGTAATGGTACTATATGTATAATCACAAAAGTCCGTTGTTTTTATGACTTATTCTAGGGATTAAAAGATGTAATGGAACATACCGACAGAATAAATACATGTTATGAGCATTGTAAAGACACTCAAATTCATTTTCATCCTTCAAAAAAACCGCAAAAAACCAAAATAACCTAAAACTATAATGTCTAAAAAAATATAACAAATTTTGATGTTGTTCGATTATATTTATGTTTTTGAATAAAAATAAGAAGAAAAAATCGAACCTACTTAAGATTCGTTTCACATTATAGACCAGTCAAATTAGAGTTTTTGCTCCAACTAATTCGGATGTTTTTGAAGTTATACTTCTTTGCGCCCGTTAGACACTTTGGGGTGGGATGTTGGTCGAGAAACCGCGTCACGCTGATTTTTAAGAGAAAATGGCGCTTAAGAGAAAATGGCGCCACAGTCACTGATGCTTGTATCTGATACTTGTTTTGATACAAGTATCGATACTTTTATTGATAGAAGAAATAACTGATAATGATAATATAGGTGTATAATATAATAATGAAGTCACGTATAATATATTCCGGATGAATAGGAGGTGACTTAAGTCAGGATTTTCAAAAAACCAGAAAAAAATGGTCCTTTTTTTTTATTTTTTCAAAAATCTCGAAAAACGCTTGACCAAACCAAAATTTTTTTTTAAGAAAACGTAATAGAACACTGAAAATTTCTATAAAATTGTTTCCAATTTTTTTTAGTATATCTTATAGTTTTTCGAAATAATCTCATTTGAAAAATTACATTTTTACTGATTTTTCTCCTGTCAACATCTTTTGCCTCGGAAACGGGCTTATACCTCGTGAACCGTACCTCGCACGATAAAAATGCTCATGACTAAAATTGTAGAACATTAAACTTACTACAAAATCAGTATATTGCGTTTTTTCTAAAGTGAAAAAATTCATAGTTATAGGTAAAAAAATTGTGTGTGTGTACGTCCATGCGCTCCAGCCTCTATTTTTTTAACTTTTTCAAAATATCTCGAAACGCTTAACCCAACCAAAAAAGTTTTAAGAAAAGTAAGAGAACACTATCGTGTCCAACAATATGACGATTTCAGTTTTTTAACACAAACGGATACACAATTACAATAGCTTTGAGTCCTATTCAAATTTTTATTATCTCTAAAAAACAAAAAAAAACTACACGCAAAAAATCATCTGTTTTCTAAGCATACACCATTAACTATGGTATATTTACACAAACGACTGTTAACAATGGGGGGAGCGAATTATTGTTTTTATGAGTGTTATGCTATGAAAAAATATCAAAAGTAAGTTCTCTTTTATAAGAACAAAAATCATCTTCGTAAAATGGTAAGCAACCAATTTAAGATGTTTTAACAAGTAGAAGAGGCACTATGCACTTAATAGAGAGATGATGTTATGTTTGGGGAGATTCCTCTAAATTATATACATGTAGTAATAAAACCCGAAAACTGGTGAATCTATATCATATTTTTTATTTTTTTATTTTTTAACCACCTCAACAGGCTAGGTTGGCCCAATTACAGAGGGGAACAACGTCACAAACACCCAGGCTTGAGAAAAATCACTTTTTGATTTTTTGGTTCTCACCGGGAATCGAAACCGGAAACCTTCGCATCGTGAGTCCAGCGTCTTAGCCATTACGCTACGGAGGCCGCCATATTTGGAGTCCAGAACGTGTTAATACCCATGACAAAAAATTTTAGGATTACACATAAGTGTGATCCTAAAATTTTTTGCAATGTAATATACCTACCAACGTCAACCATACATAAATGAATTTTTTATTCGTGATATTGCCTAGGCTGCTTAAAAATATACAATAGTCGCACGACTTGAAAATGTCAGAATGGCTCCGTCGTTTTCGGCCCGTAGTCAGACCCATCTATAATTAATATCTATGGTTTACACAGCTTATTGATGTATTGTCTTTGGCTTATTGGTGTAGTGTCTATGGAATTAACTTGTCAAAATTTGTATTATTTTTATAGTAGGTATAATGTGAGTATAATATAATCTGTATTAAATTTGTATTTAGTTGACTCCGAAAAATGTAGAGGCATATTAAACAATAGATTACAATACAAGATCAACTTTGGGTTCCAATTGACTTCTTGGTCACGAGCGGACGCTATAGAGAAAAGAAGGGTAAAAATGGCAATTAGCTATTTAAAAGCATTCCTTTTTTATTATAGGTTATGAAATTCATACAGTAGCTTAAGATGGTTTGGTTTTATTCAATTATTTTAAATCAAATAGCTATTTTAATATTTAGTCTGATTAGTTTATGCCTTTAACCAAAGAAATTTCGTCATCGGAGAGTTTTTAAAATTTTAACAACTTGCTAAAATAGACGGCGTGGTATTTTATCCTTTCTACCCACCCACAAAGCAAAAAGTTCATCACTAGTTGTTAAAGCTTGTGGTGTTACTTATGAGCAGATATATGAACACTGAATGGTCTGAATGCGCCAAGTCTGTGTATAAAGATATATACTTAGCGGTGTGGCGTACCATCATCATTTGTATTAATGGTCTTATTATTGTAGGGATCTAGCTAAAGCTGGAGTGATACTGAAAGTGGATGGAAAGACTAACAATGCTAAATCTAGAGTTATTTCTCCTCACCAATCCACAAGAGAATTCACAAAGGATATTGTTATGGTCGGAGTAGCACCTGGTGATTGTGAATTAGGTAATAAAACATTTATTTATTTCACATAAAATATACTTATTGTGGACAGTTTATAGAATCGCAAGTTAGCAATGCGTTGTATTGGGATATGAATTTATTATTCATTTACACATTTTAAACCCTGGTGATTGTGAATTAGGTAATAAAACATTTATTTATTTCACATAAAATATACTTATTTTGGACAGTTTATAGTAAGTTTATAGAATCGCAAGTTAGCAATGCGTTGTATTGGGATATGAATTTATTATTCATTTACACATTTTAAACCCTTTTCCCATTCATATCTTATTATTATTTAAGCACTGTGTCTGTGTGTGTAACATAAATTTGTAAATATAATTTTAATTGTTAGGTACTTTTAAAAACCCGTTATTAGTCATGAAAACTAATGCTCCACATATTATAAGTAATATTATATTCTGTAATGATTGTGTTGGTTTTGTAAATAAATGAATAAGCATAAAAAAATATAAATAAAAGTAGTAAATAGCAGCTGTGATAAAATATGTCTAGAACTCGTTTATGCTTTGTTTTGGATACGCATATTTTTAACACGACATGAAAATTATCAAAAACCTTTCTCACAATGTTTACCTTACAAAAACTTTAAACAGAAGTGTAATTAAAATATCACGATGTGTGAGAAAGTTGTACCGTTTCGCGTTAACCATGAAATCACTAGGTACCACAGGGAACGGGGATCATAGCCGTAACTTATCACCTGTGTTCTTGGCCAAGTATGTCACGCTTTGTATCTCCACCCCGGGTGCCCAGAACCAAGATGTGCCACCATCCCAGAAGAGATTTTACACAGCAATGTATGGCATCGTCATAACATTTGGTGTTGTGCATACCACAACTCTGTTTACGTCAATGGGAGAAGTTTGTGGTATAGTTGTAAATGTGACCAAGGTCTACATAATATGTTGAATTTTCTGAAGACATTATTTTGAAGATAGACCAGCCAGTAGCTAGAATCCTGACAGTATTTCTTCCCAAGTGGCGGTCCAGTGGACTACCCTAGAGGTTCTGAAATTTAATTTAAGCAAGTTTAATAGGTAATTGTTTTGTTGTGGGAGGTGCTCAACTAAAAACTGCCCCATGCTACACCACCACTGTGTATAATAAAATTGAAATGATATTTTTTTTAGACAAAGATGCAAATGACTACAATGCTCATTACGGCCCGCGAAGCACTAGTCACATACAAGATCTGTTGAAGCTTCACCCGGGGCATAGTGTGAAGTTTGCTGATCTCGCTTCTACCATGGTCCCGGTGGGCGGGGTGGCCGGGGTGCTGGGAGCCATCCAGGGCCAGCACTTCCAGCTTCCCGGCGGCCACACCAACCACGAGGAGTGTGATCAGATGCTCGACAAGCCGCTGCACAACAGCTTGGTTTGGATCCACTACGCCATTTTCCTTGAGGGAAAGGATCATCCGTTTGATAGTTCTACTATCAGACTGCGTGGTAGACCTGCTGTAAGTTTATGTATGTTTAACCCTAGACGTCCAATCTGCGTATTTTTGACATATACTCGAATACATATTTACGATCGCTGTATGTTAATATGGGGGGGGTGGTTTATTTCTATATAAACCTGTAGATGGGCAGATCTGTACCGTACGAAACTAGTAATGTTTAAAGTAAAAACTGATCTTATGGCCACTTTCATGGGGAAGAAAACTGAACAACATTACCTTCAGTTTTCAAACAGTTCCATGTAAAACACAAACTAGATGTAGTGTGTATTGAATAGACGGCGCAACGTTTGGCTGACCTGACAGTCGATGCTTTTTATTTAAAAGTATAAGTAGATATTTATATATTGAATGTCTTTAAAAACGTAGAAAATAAATACCATATTTGCATTATTAGCAATGTATATTTAGAATTTCTTGTGTACAAACATACGATAACAACTTATATATACATATTCAGCATGCCTTTTGACAGACGAACAGTTTTCTGTTATGTTACGGAAAACTATACGTTTTCGGTCCCATGTGTAAGGGCCATGAAACAGAGTTTTTTATGAATATAATTTGACATTCTTATTTAGATAGTGAAGGCTTCCCCTGAAGATACGTTCCCCGGAATGGTTGCCGCTGTACGCTGGATGGGCGTCGGGCAGCAGGGGCGCTTCCTGATCCCCCCCCAGGCCCACTTCGGGGACATGGGCCTCCTGGACATCATCCCGCCCAACACCACCATCCTCCTGCTGGTCCACCTTGTCCGCCACCTGGACGCAGCAGCCCTGGAGAGGTAATATCTAGTTATGAGCATAATCCATTACTTTAACCGAATTAAAACTGTTTTTGTAGAAGAAAGCCAGAACTTCCCTTATTCAGGTTATTTTTTACATGAAAATTTAACAAGATGATTGACAATAATATGATTCTAATTTTGTAATACATCAGGTGGCCAATGACAGGTCATAAGTCTTGTAAACGCTTGATTATCCGTATTCCTGATTTTGAAAAAAGCTTCTTGATCTCTGTAGAGATATGAAAAATTGATGTACCACCGTAATGGGAAAAATTCCAGATTTGCATATACTCAAAATGTTGTTGATTATAATTTATTTTTAACCATCACTTAGATAGTTGAGTTCTCACCGGAACCAAACTCAGAACCTCCGTATCGTGAGTTCAGCGCTTAGCCTATTATGCTAGTTGACAGAACCACCATAATGACGATAAACAAAGATTTTATTTGTTTGCCTCGTGGTATAGTGATTAGCATGCCGAGCTATCAGGCATGAGTTTGTGGGTTCGATTCCTGACGAGTTCAGTATGAAATATTTATTTTTTTACATTTTTAAAAAGTAAAAATAAAATCCAAACTTTTTTTGACGTCATTTTATAAAAACAAAAAGATACAAATATAAAAAAAATTTTAATGGGCCACGCTCCGATATTTTTTAAATTCCGTAATTTTAAATTGTGTGACATAGTAATGATTTTGTGAAAATTTCTGTGAAACATAAAAAAAATATTATTCAAGGGATTCCTCGTATTATCAAATTAAAAAAAACGGAGCATTATAAAAACAGGGCAAATTATTAGGATACACATGGGGCGACTTTCCGGTGATAAGTACATAACATCACTACTTACACAAGAAGTAGTTTGATCAACTAAGTGTCAGCTAACCAAACTGTTTCCTTGAAAAAATTACAGTTAACTAACTTTCAGACTTATTACTGTGTAGAATGACAATTTCCTAAGAATAATTTTAGCATTTATGAACATAGGTTAGATTTTACCAAAATTATGAAATATGTAAAAGCACTTTCCACGAATTCTAATCATAAAAAAGAACGTTTGTTGAATAATGTATGGCAGTTGCATCCGGTTTTTGTAGAAATATTATCGTAGTGGATACGTATGTATAGAAGCTAATTCCTGTATTTGGATTCACGGCGGAGGGATGCTTTAAAAAAGCACCCGTCTCATAAGAGCACAAAAAGAGTCGTAGACTTTAATAAATAGTTGACTGCGTAGAACCTCAGAAGTAACTATGTACTATTATGTGCTGTTTTAGGCGTACTTACTTACATCAAATCTTGAGTTAAAATGCCTCCGAATTTGATCGAGCGCATAATACTCAATACCGTACGCCGTTTTGGCGGGACAATCGCGATTTACGTATTTAAAAAATTAATTTACGGACATAATAATGAATTTAAAAATGAAAATAAAAATTATTCATCACTTAATATATAAATCACCCCCCCCCAATCTTATAAAAAATAATAAAATAAAAAATATTGTCCATGGCCCTTTAAAATTACTGTAACACAAACTATTAAAATATATTATGATCACGTCCAACAGTGTTTTGAATCCTCAAATGTTAACCTATCTGATTATGTGCCTTTAAACTTAATTTATTTTTAACAATTTTTTAAAATTTATTAATACATAATGTTTGATAACACAAGGGCGAAAGCTGTCATCTTTTGCTGTCAGCTGTTGTCTTCTCGGAACTCTCACTATTTATGAAATTTAAAAACCATTTTATATATTAATATTTATCAGGATACGTATGTTTAGAATCCCGAGAAGAAGAAATGACGTATTGACATGTAACGATCCTTATATTGAGAGCATCTAAAATTTGGCAAAAGACTACTTTTTCAGGAAGAAAATTAGCCAATCTGCCCAGCTATACCAACAATCCATAGGAATCGCAAATTTATGTCTAACTACAAAGGATAATAAGGAACCGTTGAATGCTCTTAAAGTAAAAACATACGTTAATCTAGCACTTTGTATGGACAAGCTAGGAAATCATAGAGAAGACGGCTCTTTTATTTGGATGAAGCTTTCTGTGTTAAGAAGAATACACGAAAAATTGTAAATCCCAATTTACGCCGTGGTTGATCTCACCATCCAAAACTTTCAGAATACGAAGAAATGACAAACACCATTATCTGCTGTCGTCCTTGAAATGCAGGCCTCTCATATGAAGAATCGGAGCCGTGCTGGACAAACTGGAAGTAAAGTGATTACGGGTGGGTTGCGATAGAGACATCGCAACGCCAAACCCATCGACTTTCCGAAACTATCCAGCTCAAAATCGGCTAGCCATAACCAACAATTTTATCACATCAGGTTACAAAATTATCTGTCGATGCTTGCACGACATTACTGGAAAATAATGTAGCAAAGATTTCAGTTGGTGGACAATGATTTAAAAGCGAGATTGAATTGCTTAAAGGAATTTTAAAAATCACGGGGGATGGAATTGTGAATAAAAGAAACTAAAATATATAACCTGACATTTTTGTAAAAATCTCTTCTTATTCAACGCTCATGTGCTCGACCTTTAAGTGTATTGGTAAATGTATCGAAAGAAATTAGCGAAAAAAGTGGGGTGCAGAATAGCTTTTTACATTATATATGATGCAAAATTCAAATAAGTTTTATTATGAATAATTTATTTTTAATAATACACGTGTTCAGGGGAACATTATTTGATAAATACTTTATATTCTCAAAATTTTGTATAAAATTTACGCATTTCCTCTTTGAAAACAAATTGCACAACTGTTGTAGAAAATAAGAATCGTGTTGTGAACTAGTAGAGTACTCAGTAGTTCACATCCTCATGAGGATATTTTTGCAAACTTTTACACCAACATTAGTGCGTAGTGGTGTATTATACAGCATTTTATTTACTTGAAATTGTGTAACTTATTATCCTCAGCCTGTGGAATAAAAAATATCTAGTTTTCTAAAATTATGTGATATTTAGTTTTACCACGACATTATTTTGTTAATTCAGAAAAACTTAGATTCATATATCGGATACTTGTAATGTTTTAAGCTTTTCTCAATAAATTTACACAACTCTTTAAAAATGTCTCTTGGTGCAGACTGGAATCAGTTGGAAAAAATCCTATTCTAAAGAAAAAGATAACCTTACATTTTTTTTATTTATCTTTATTTTCAATTTTATGTTGCTATCGCCTCTATAATTAGTTTTTTTTTTTTTTTTTTTTTTTTAACCACCTAAGCAGAAAAGCGATTGTACTATAATAATGATGCCAAAAATTAACAGCATTTTCATTACGATGAATGTAGTAACTATTTCCCTTACTGTGAACCAAAAATCGAGTTTTCTTTCTAAAGGCTAATGAGAAATACAGGTTTACCAATGATATTATTGTGTTACTTCTAAAACTTAGGGAATATGGATAGAACTAGAAAATATATTCCGTATTTCGCACAATGAGTAACACAGAGTCTTTAGCCATTACGCTTCTCGGAGGCGCATCCATACACATCCGCATATCTGTGAAGATTTAGTCAAGCAACTTCATCCAGATTTACTTAGATACATCAAGATTTGAGACACTGCTACAATATATACGGCCGTGCAGAACCTAGAACCACAGTGCAGAGCAAACAATAACTTGGCTTAACTAACCTACAGGGCAACATGTAGGCAACATTTCCGGTATTGCCAAGTACCTATGCAGAGGAGTCCCTCTTGTCTAGTAAAACCAGTTGGTTTATTTTGCAGTGGTTTTAGGCCCCCCACCCTCCTGGGGGGCCAAGGCAGTTTTGTTTATTTAACATGTATTTAAAAAGATTCTGCAAAAAGTTATGTACATGTTACCTCAAGAAAGAAATAATCAATTTCTGAAATGGAAAGAGTAGGTATTATTATTTTATTTTTTACGATTGCTATACAGGGTTTTAGAGTGATAGACTCACTGGTCCTTGAATCTATCTATAGTATATAAAGGTACAAATAGTATATGAATCATACAAAGGAATTGAAAGAAGAGATATGAAAAGCTTAGCTGTCCCACTGCCTAGATTGATTTGGTTACTTTGTAAGGCAATTATAAATTCTAATTGCTACATCATATTAACGTTATTGTGAAGAATAGATCACTGTATTGTTGTTAAAAAACTACATGGAATAGTTGTTCTTGCTTACATTTTTAAATCATTGAATTATAAGCCAAATTAGAAAAACCTCGATATCAATGATAAAGTAAAAATTATATAACACCAACCGTACAGTTATTTAATTGATAACTAGCACTATTTTATTAAATATTGTAGTTGTTTTTCTACGCCAATAACTTGTGGTAGTAAATTAAAACATAGCTTTTACATCAATATAAGTGGTAAATTACAATATAGTTATGCCTTTTACATAAATATCAGTGGTAAATTACAATATAGTTATGCCTTTTACATCAATATCAGTGGTAAATTACAATATAGTTATATCAGTGGTAAATTACAATAGTTATGCCTTTTACATTCATATTCTGTGGTAAATTACAATATAGTTTTTTTTTTATATGCCTTTTACATCAATTTCAGTGGTAAATTACAATATAGGTTATTGGCCTTTTTAAACATCAATCTCAGTGTAAATAACTTGGATACCTTAGGACTGGAGCTAAAAGCGTAAGACATTCATTCTGTCTTCATGTATATTTTTTTTTAAAATAAAAGGTACACTGCACTTGGTGCCTTATTAGGTACCTTTTCACCATAAGGTTCCGCTAATGGAAAGTAATAAAAAAAATCGAGATACACTGCACTTGGTGTACCGATGCAGTGCCCTACCCTATGGCACCATTGGGTGCGGGATAGGGGAAAGTAGTGATAGTAGTAGTAATGAAAAGTAGTGTATTGGGTATGCAATATACACATATACACATCATTTAATCCTTTCAAGTTTACATAATGCAAAATCCTTCTGGCTTACATCGCGGGCCTTTTCTAGCCGAATGTATTCTAATACTAAAATTATCAAGGAGCAATAAATTCATGTGATATGATAAGTGGGATATAATGAATTGGTATCTTTGCTATCTCTACAGATAAGATTATCTTCAAAACGATAGAGTATTAAGTGTTAAATAAATAGCAAAATCAATTTACTTTTGCTAATTTGTGGCTGTGTTCCAACAATAATATACAATTAAGGTGTTACTTGGACTTCTCTTACTCTTCATAGCCGGTTTATTTTAGAACTCCTATTTTTGTATTTTCTAACGGCCTTTATCCCATTTTTGTAAATATATGTAATTTTGGAAGTCTGTCAATGTCTGTTAAAACAGGCTATACCGGGCTATACAATGTACCTACATATTATCTAAATCCAGAGAAATCTATTAAAGAGATAGGTAATTTGGAATTGAATAATTATTAGGCAACCTATTAAAATAGGTTTAAATTTATTATCAAATAAATGTATTTATTTAATTTTCATTTATATTTTTCAAATATAAATCCGTGTTAAGTTGGGACATAAAATCACAGATTATATATATTTACAGAAACATTAATGTATTAATAATGCAGGAGAAGGTGACTCACAAGAATGGCGAACCATGATAATAAGACGGCCCAGAGTCAGGGCATTTAAAGTTAAATGACGTGTACCTACCTAACACATAATGTAACTATCAAATTTATCATACTGTAGATATTTGCACATATTTCAATTTGTAAAATACTATTTTCAATAAAGCGGCTAAGCGGGGCTGTTGAGCTTGAAAATAGGAATCGAGTCGTGTCGCAAGTGGGATTCGAACCGACCGCGCCGACGATCCGAACCGATTTGCTGTGTGTTTTTATGAGTATCCAAATAATTTTTAATTAAACTCATTTTCCAATACGTTTTATAGCTGTGCTTTCCATCAGAGAGCTATTCCATCAGATAACTCACATTTATAAACTATTTTATATCGTAAATGTATTTTTTAAAAGTTGAATTAGTTTTAATAAGGATAGAATTTAGTTTAGATTGTAAGATCGACCCGAAATACAGAAATTATTTTTTACTACTTTAGCTGAGTAGCATTCCAGAATTCACAGCCATCCAAGGATAGGTACATAACCTCGTGAAAATAATTTCTTAAATAAATACGTAGTAAAATTATCTAAATTTTATTTTCATTGTCGAATCACCTATCAAAAATTAAACTACTATTATCGACGTGGATGATATCAATATAATTTTAATTATTGAACCTTATCTACAAACATGAGTAATGATATGTATTTTTATAAAGAATTTTAATTATCTGGAATCTAAATAAAAAGTAAAGATAATTTGTATTTTTACATCTCAATAATTGGACATAGATAAGACTGCTGAAAAACTAGTGTGATTCTATAGGTACTCCATAAAGCTTTTATTAAAAAACTGATTTCAAAATTATGATTTGGATATACCTAATGTGTTTTAGGCACAGGAAAGCACAAATTATTTTACTTACATTCTATTCTGCTCTCTATGTTCAGCCCAAAGAATATAGAACAAAGAGAAAACGGCATTAAAGACACTGCCAATACAAACAAGATTATATTGTATATTATATACTAGAAAACTTGGTGACGTAAACAATTCTATATTCCCATGGCAACCGTTGCAGCGTTGCTAGGTTACTATAAAAACATAGTGTTTTGTCAAAATGTCATTTTCAGACTGAAATGTTCATAAAATAAAGAAATATTTGTTATCTTTTTTTTCTCATACCATTTTTTTGACAGCTTTACTTTTATTTTTATTATTTTTACTGATATTTGAAGCCGGAATTACACCACCATATCAACCAAGTTTTTTTTCACAATAAGTGTGAAAAATGTCGTGATACTCGGTATGTATGTGTGCTAAATGAGAATGCTTTTTTCCCCACAACATTTAAACGCTTTTTTATGCAAAATATTCGCTAAAACATCAATATCATTGAAAACATATCACACAAATTTTTCTCCACACCAAATTTTCGCATACCGACAAGAACTTCAATTGGTGGAAATAACTCTGCGGCCCTTGTGCGGCCCCCAGTTTTTTGTGGTAAATTGAAAATAGACAAAATTTACAGTTTTTTTTGTTAAACGACCATCTTAAAACCACGTCTGGCTGGAAAAAAATAAGGAAATTATGACCGTTTTCAACTTTGTTTAATGAGTGTTGTACCTAAATAATATACCAATAACGTTTGTTGTTGTCGCACGAAATCAAAACTTTGCTATTTGCTTAACTTAATAAACTTGCACTTACGCAGTAGGTATTCACGTGACTCGCGGTCGCTTCCCGTTTTCCCATAAAAACAACGTATTCCTCGATTTTCTTCCTGGAATTTAACACTAGAGCAATAATTTTTTTCACTCATTTTAGATATCGACCAGACGCTTGTTTGCATCGTCTCATTTTTAAAATATTTTATTTGTTAAAGGAGATATACATAAATGATTTAAAAAATGACACGATACAACCACGCATCTGATCGATATCTAAAATGTGTGAAAATATCATTGCTCTAAGGTTAAATTCCAGGGAGGAAATTGAGGAATACGTTTGTATTCGAAAGCGCCCGCGAGTCACGTGGTGGAGTATGCTCTTAAGCGGAGTTTTGTAGTAGTAACACCGACGTTATATGGTTATATGTACCTACTTTACTTCGAAACTGACTGAGGGGATATTTATACCAGTTATAAAACATGGTGAACGTTGCATATCTTTAAATTTATATTTAGTTAATACATAATATGTAGTGTGGCGAGGTGACGTGGTGAGGAGGATGTCGCTGATGTGAGGGTTCGCAGAGAGAGACATGACTGTTAAGTTAACACTAGAGTCGCTATTTCAAAGAGAACTGTGAAAATTGTATGTTGCATTTGTATTTTGCAGTGAAACAAAGACAACCACCTATATCTTCCCTTATCTAATACATTTTAATCCTGTTTCCCTCTGATAAGTTGAGATTGAGAAAAAATTGTCATGTAATGACAGAGCCGTATTAGTCACGGTCAGGGTCGTGGTCCCTTGGCCTAGCTTGGCTAAGGACTTGCTTGGGATAAACAGGGACCAAACAATTGGAGTACCGGAGTACCTACTGTTTCGAAGGCGGCAGCATAGAGGACCCTACGCATACAATAACGAATTATTTACTAAATTATAATATTCTACTATTCTTATAGTAAAATATTTTTTATACACATTTAATGCACTTTGATACCATTATTTTTTAATTTAATTCTATGAGTAGAATGTATTTATTCAGATCCAGCTAAGATTTGTATTACGACTTACGACTATGAATTTCTTAGGAGAGTCAATCTTGGAGTACCTCACGCACAACGCTTTCAATGACTCCTAAATTTTTTTATAGATTCCAAATGTGAAAATATTGCACCCAAATCAGCGGACAGCAAAATCGTTGGAGGAATTTTGGCCCAACCCGGTTTATATACTTATCAGGTATTTATTCAATATCTTCGTATCTTGTGGTGTAGTGCTTAGCGCGTTGGGCGACAATGTGTCGTGAGTTCGATTTCCGAAGGGGTTGTATTATCTTATTAAGTACTCTTGAAAGCAGCATGTAACAGAGTGCATAGAAATAAGAAAAAAACGAGACTGAAAGTGGCCTGAATTTGGTCAAAATGTAATATCTGACAAGAGGATGTATGACAGGAGGATGTATGACAGGTTGTATGACAGGAGGATGTATGACAGGAGGATGTATGACAGGATGTATGACAGGAGGATGTATGACAGGAGTATGTATCTTTGCCCATGAGTGTTGGAATTATAGCAGAGAGAAGTATCTAGCTCCACACTCCACATGAAAAAAGAAGGAACCACCAATGCATTGGTCAGTTAGGAGAGCTCCCTACCACTAAATAGTCCAGTTTTTAATTAATGTTATTATTTTACAGGTATCTCTGAAATCGTCCAATAATGATCATTTTTGTGGTGGAACACTGATCACCCTTAACCATGTCTTGACAGCTGCCCACTGTGTTATTCGAAAGTAATATTTTCTTATTTATTATTAATGCCTGCATCTCACCTGTCAACCTTATTTAATATGAATGCGAGTTGTGGCACCTCTCTATGATCCAAAGCCTCCTGAGTTTTGAGAACAGGTGTCTCTCAAGCTCATGGTTTGCGGTGGTTTGGCTTGGTAAAGGCATACAGAAGTTAGGCAAAGAGTGCAGCAACCAAACTGTGATCAGATGAAGGTGACTTTGTTGGCTAGGCCGTGTACTACGAATGTTTCCATCAGGAAGACTTAACAGAATGATAAGAACTTCTAAACTTATTACAGGATGGTAATGGGATACTTAAGAATTTCTAAACATTCATCACTATTTAATTCTGATCTTCTAATGTGTTTTCCAGTAATATTGTTATGAGACCAAGCGAGTTATATGTATATGCTGGGAGTACTAAACTGGGTTTTGGAGGATTGAGTCGAGGCGTGTTAAAGATAACTACTCACTCAGGTTATAATGCAAAAAATCAACAAAATGATATTGCGATTCTTAAGGTGAGCGCTTTGATTTTTAGTTGTTATTATATACCTACCACGCATTGATTAATAGATCAACAAACTCGTCATGTGTGAAAACAGTTCTCAACAAAAACTAAGAACCATCAGCAGCGTGTTCATTATTAAAATGCATCGGCTTTGGGAATAGAGGACACATATAATAAATTATTTAATCAATAAAATTATAACTGTTAAACTCTTCTATAAATAAACACAACATTTTGAATGAATACAAATACTTGTAGACAAATTACTGGATTATACCCATGCTAGGCTGATATCAGATATTATTGATATCTCAACAGAGACAGAGAAACTCTGAAACGAATGTGGGTTATCTAGGCGTTTAAAGGGCTTATGACCTGTCATTGGCTGGTTAATTGGCCACTTGATGTATTACGAACATTCCCCATTCCGCGCCCATCATCTGACAACCATGTTTTGACAAATTTTTTGAAACTCTGGAATATAAGTTGAGTTTGTTCAGAAGAATCCACAAGCGAGTTGTGTTTTCGACAGATTTTAAATATTTTAAATATTCTTTCCCTATAGTGACATCTGAACATTTGATCATCACATGAAACTCAACATATATACAAGTTTCAAAAATTTGTCATACATGGTTGTCAGATGATGGGCGGAATGGGGGAAGTTGTAATCCATCAAGTGGCCACTTAACCAGACCAATGACAGGTCTAAGCCTGTAAAACTCTAGATAACCCCACATTCGTTTTCCAGAGTTTCTCTGTCTCTGTTTGAGATCTCATTAATATCTTTATAAAATCATAACCTCTGTATATAGTTTGATAAATTCTTTTAATTTTTTTTATACTGTTTATATTATTTCCACAGTTCGATTAATCATAAAAAGGCCCCAAAAAACCCCCCGGCAAAAAAAAAAAAGGGAAAAAAAAAACCCATAAAA